>BSBK01013222.1:0-107500 GCA_027943335.1 Chamaecyparis obtusa
AACCCTCTCATTATCGCAAATGTCACATGTTCTTAGGTTCCCTCTTTTCATTGCATACCGTGCTCAGAGAACTTCATAAGTATCTAGCTCTGTCAAGATGAAGCCAAACTCAAGAAATCACAATGGAAGATTTATTATATCCCATACAACATAGTTTTAGGCTTGCAGACCATAAACATAAGTATCTCATGCTCGCTAACTAGAATAGTATGACTTTATTCTCAAAAACTGTGTCTATATTTAGTCATTTTTCAATTTATTGATTAACAAAAAATTATTTCCACTTTAGGTGACTATAACAAAGGTATGTGTTTTCATAAATGATAACACATACACCTTCATACATGACTCACTTGCCAATAGTAACTACCTCTTTCATAACCTACTCTTCCTCTGTATGGACTTTATCCTTTCCATTCTAATTTATCTTTATCCTGATCAAATATGCTACTTTCTCCATAAGATCTACCTCTTCCTCTAGAAAATCTACCACCTCTACCTCTTTATCTCTTTTCATGAGTTTTATCTACCTTCTCTTTTTCCTTTAATGAAAATTGATAGGCTTCCTTAATGCTATTCATCTTGACCAAACTGATTTCATTTTCTATACAAGTTCTCAATCCATTTAGGTACCTTGCAACTCTTTCAACTTCATCATTCATATTTTTAGATTTGATATCCAATCTGTAGAAATCTTCAATATATTCCTTTATAGTAGTGTCCCCTTTTTTAAAAAAAAATCATTCTTCTAAGCAAACTAACTTGATAGTCACTAGGTAGGAATTTACCCTTCAATTCTTTATCATCTTATCCCATACCTTGATCTTTTCCTTTCCTCTTCTTTTTTGATCAACCTGCATATGTTTCTACCATAAAGATGCATGTCCCTTTCAATTTTCTAATGAAAAACTTTAGCTTCTTATCCATTGGCATGCCTTCATATTCAAAATATTTCTCAATTTCATAGATCAAGTCCAATAATTCATCTAAATCCAAATTTCCATTATATTCAGGAGGATTGAAATGTGGTTTTCCATTCACACTTGTTAAAGTTATTAGGAATCTTTCTTCACCTTGTTCAAGAACAGGGTATTATTCTACTCCTTCTTCTACTTCTTTAGCTTCATCTTCACTAAGATCTTCAATAATTCTTCCTCTTCTTTGGGCTATTTCAATAGCTTCAATCCTAACAAAAATTTGCCTCAACATATCTAAAATAGAAGGATCAACATCTGTCCTCCCGATGAACCATTCTCACAACCCTTTGCAATTGTAGGGCAGACCACAATCTGCCACCCTACAACCAATTCAACTAGGGATTATTACAAATAAAAATTTATCTGATACCCCTTGATGAAAGTGTCATGGAGGGAGAATCCCCAAAGGATATTTCAAACTTTGCAGCTAAGAATAATATAGGAAAGAGAAAACTCAAAACCTAGAGAGATAATGCACTATCTAATATATTCATTTAGGTATTAAAAAAATACATGTCGAGATGTTAGGCTTTATCGGTTATGGCCATACAGAAGAAATAAATCTCAAATCCTAATTCTAATATGCCAAAGGTTGAAATCTAGGTTTCTCTAACCAACAAACCTATTTTTCCCAAGATACATCAAGTTATTACATATAGACAACACCTTTAAAGTTTGGCCAAGATAAAATTACATTCCCCAAGAATAAAATGTGTACAACAAATATATTTGACCAAAAAATGAACCAAAGGTCCATGAAAATCAACAAGAAGATGTGCGATCATAGGAAATGATCCACCAGACATCTATAAACCACACACTATGATTGCAATTGTCAAAAGCCAAAGATCAGTGACCACATATAGAATCTCTAAATAGGTCCAAGCAAGCAATGAATACATTACCCACGTATAGAAAATGGATCAAATCGAGAACAACCACAAACAAAAGGAGGTGTGATCATAGGAAGATGATCCTTGATAGGTCTAGAATAATAATTTATGATTGCAAATTCTATCTTGAACAAATGACGAACGAACAACATAATCTCTCCAATTAGTAAAGAAGAACAAAAATAAAAAATAACTATTTTTGGTTGATGCAAGATTTCTATGAACACAAGATTCTCTTGCATTATTTTCCTAGGTGGAGCAGAGACAAAGAAAAGGTAATGAAGCTAGGAGAAGTCAGAGAGACTCTCAAAGATAATGATGTATTTTTGGATACTATTGGTAGTACTATTGGTTTCTAATTGCATTATTGTTTTATTATTTTTCTCATCACACGCTTCCACCAATACCAAAGGGGAAGACCTTTTGGAAAGTTGGATGTGTTTTCATTGATGTCAACATGTATACTATGATGTCTGGATGTCTACTTTGTAAGTTTGGATGTTTTGATATTTGTTATGAAGATTAGATGATAGATATGTAGTTTTCATAGTAACGTAGGATATTTAGATGAATGGGAAAGGAAGGTTAATAAAGATGAGAAGTTACAAACCTCATGGGATGATGCAAAGGCTTTCTACATGGTTCATGTTGAGTTTGAGTTTTAGATATATTGATTTGATCAATTTATGGTGTCATAGATGAAGACAGGTTATTTTGTTGATTTCTAGTGTTATAGGGTTGTAGAGATTGGTTTCATGTGCGCGTTCTCAAGATGATATCTTTAGTTTCACATATAGAAATGTGTTAAGGAAATAACAATGTGTTTACCATTCAAAGGGTTTTTGATTGTGATGGTGCACAAGGAATTTAAAAGTATTTAGTTGAGGACAACAATGTTCTTGAAGTTTATCATAAGATGCTGATAGATTCAATGGGTGCGAAAGATTTTATTTTTTATTTGAGCCTCACACCTTAGGATGATCTAGGATTATGTTCTTGATGAGTTGGAAGCTTATATTGATTGAGGTCACCAAGTTTAATGGATTTAAGATATGCTTTTACGTCCTTAGCTGACATGGCAAAAAAAGTTGATAAAATGATTTATGTGAGATTGATAAAATATTTTAGGGTCATTTTTATGATCTCAAGATGTTCTTATAGATCCAAGGAATGTATGACAAGAGCACAATGATCCTGATGGTTGATTTTGGTGTAGAGAGCTATATGATTAGGGAAAAGATTTTATCAACCTAGTTCTTGATAAATATGATAAATTAGGGTTTGAACTGTGTTACCATGTGTGTGCACTTGTGTTTTTAATATTGCAGAACAAAGAGGTTTCTAGTGAAGAACTATTACATGTCTACTAAGGGTTGGATTGATCACCTCAAGTGTGACAAAGATAATTATAGCAAGGGACTTGACTGTATTGTAATAGAACTAACCAAGGCATTGTGGATGCTACTATACAGTTCATAAATTCTTAGATTGGTGTCTGATTGTATCCCTAGTGATTGTATGTCAATGAGACTTCCTTAGGGTTGTATCCCTAGTGAAATTGAGTAGTGAACTCTAGGCAATATGCATAAATGCATGTGTATTCCCAATTCTATAGAAAGTTAATATTTCTAACAAGGTATTAGTCTTATTTTAGGTTTCAACCCTACCATAATTTTCACTCTATTTTGGGTTTCCATAATAGAAATCTTTGTGTTATGTTGTGTTGATTTTTTATGATTTATGTTTACATGCTTTACATTTTGCAAATTAGTAATAATAGTTTAAGTGATTAAGGTTTTCAAGTTTTAAGGGTTTAAGGGTTTGAAGGTTTAAGTATTTTGGGACCAACTGATTCACCCCCCGCCCTACCCTGAGTTGCTTACCACCTATTTCCTATAGAGACCGCCTTAGTAGAGGCTATGGGAGAAGATCTAGTGTGAAACATTGAGGTAAAAATAATATTCAAAGGGGGGGGATAAAGTCAATAGAAGAATCCAAGATAAAATTTAAATCCACTAGGAAACTATAAAGATTACGTTGTTCAACATCTTTCCACCAAGTAGGAGAGGAGTGAAACTAAGAGATGTAAGGATAGGAAGACGCCAAGTTCCAAGATGCAAAATAATGTCTACACCTAAATGGGACTCCATTATTATCTAGGACCTATCTACAATGAATCTTAGATACCTTAACAGATATCTTAGTAGGTACTCATTTGGAGAGGTGCAAATCCACTATAATTCTTGCAAAGGAGCTGTGGGAGAAGTGGTAGGGATGATTTTCTGCAAAGGAGTTGACACCGAGCTTGAGATTTCTATAATGAGTTTTTTAGATGAGAGAGACATTAGCAAGGGAAGCACCAAGGAGTAGATGGCCAGGAGGCCATGGAGAGAAAGTATTGTAAGAACATTTTTATTTTTATTGAAGAAAATTAAAATTATATATGATGAAAAGTAGTTATAAAGATTCTTAAAATAAAGGTATTAATTTACATAAATACAAAATAACATATGTATGTTTATAAGAATGATCGGGAATAATATATATAATAAAATTATTTGTAATAATATTGTTTTTATAGTCATTACGATTAGATTTTCCTTGAATCATTGATCAATTGATTTAATTATTATTTCATTTTTTAGAATATTTTTTTTTATAGATTCTACTACATAGATTTATTTTTAATATAAAATAAATTGAAATCCTCATAAATCATCTTCAAATAAATAAATTTCATAAAAGACTTACTCAAGAGACGATATCTTCCCATGCATATCCTAATTTCAAAGACAAAATCAATCATCAAATCTAAATCCTAATATTTCAAAGATAAAATCAACCATTAAATTTAAAGCCTAATATTTAAGAAACAAAATCAACCATCCAATTTAAATCTTAATATCAAAGACAAAATCAATCGTAAAATTTAAATCTTAATTTCAGAAAATTTAAACTCTAATTTAAAGTGAAAACTCAAATTTAAATTTTACTTTTCATATTTGAATTATGCCGAAGGTGTTTCATATCTGAAAAGAATGACCTAGGATGGCACGGTTCATATCAACTCTTAGACAATGCATGACGATTGAAGGTGTGTATTCCATTGATTTTTTCCTCCCTATATGACCAGTTGCTTGCAGAGAACATGGCTATACGTGGGAACGCATTTGTCTACATTGCAGCTTCGTAGAAGACCCACCATCCTCCATTCTCCGTCCTGACTAAACCAGATAAAAAAAACTTGTAGGTGCTTCATTTTTACCATTTTAGCCCTATTCTGACTATTTTTACTTAATTGCACTCTATTTTTACTTAATTAAAATTCAAAAGTAATTAACCTTTACAGATCAATGGAAGCATAGGCTCTACAACCTGTTGGTGAGCCAAAACACCTCTACGGTTTGCAATCTCCGCGCAGCTACTCTTGTCATTATAAAATTTAAATCCAGTTCTTTATATATAGGTAAGTACATATTAGATTTTTAAATATTATTTTTAGTTTTAAGAATTCATATAATTTTAAGATTATTATTTTATTTAAATTCATATTATATTACAATTATAACATAGTTAAATAATAAATAATTTTTTAAAATAAGAATCAAATAATGAATTTTTTTAATTATTGTTTTTATTTTCATATTATAATATAATTAAAATATATAAATATTAATGATAATTTTTAAATGATTAATTATTATTAATTTATTTAAATATTATTTCATTTTTCTATCTATTCATGTTATTTTGAAGAAAAAATTAAAATAGATAAAGGGAAAATCTCTTGTTTTTATGACTTGGTAAATAAGGTAAGAGTGTATAGAGCAAAATTAAAGGAGGAAACCAAAAATAAGCTTCATATCAATAAAACTCTTTGCTATCGATGCATCTTATAAGATAATAAATTTAAGAAAGATTCAATTTTGTATATAGAAGTACTTATCCATACATCTTCTATTGTTTAATTAATTTAAAGTAAGTTTAATTTTATAAATTAGAATTACAATTAAGTTAAAACAAAAAATTAAATTCTAAAAGATTATTTAAATTATACAATTATTTAATTTTAAAGTTTGTATATATATAGACACACACAAATTTATTCTAACTTGTCAATTGTTATTTAAAAGTTCAAAATAATTTAAAAACATCTAAAAATATTTTAATCAATTATATTATAACTTTAATCTTAACTATTGCTTATTATTTTACATTCTATTATTATTTCAATTTTTTTATTAAATAATTTTAAATTCAAGTTAGACAATTATAATAACGATTTTAGGATAAGAGAAAATTGAATAATCATCAACAACCTAACTATAAATTATGCATTGACAAAAGGAATAAAACAAGTGATCATGCCTCCTAAGAAATAGATATTTGCATCCAAATTAGACAAATTTATATCTAAGAGAAGAAATGCTGTATTGACAATAATGAAGCTTGATATTAATGTTTTGAGTGGATGGCATCATTATCTACAAAAAAAAATGTTATGAAACTTATGGATATAGAATTAATTTATATAATAAATATAAGTTGTCATTTGAGTATCTATATCCCTTATCTATCTTCTTGAGTATCCATCTTCATATATATCTTCTTGAGTATCTATATCCCTTATCTCAATCACTTTACCCTTCCCCCCCTTCTCACTCTTCCCACATTTATATCTCTCTTTCTATCCATATTCCTCTCCTTTTCCCTATTAAAAACATAACATGAGTCTTGTAACCTCTCAATTCAAAGATTTTGTTTCAATCATGTTTCAAACTTTATAAGTGAATAAATAGTTGATTTGAAGTTATCATTTCTCTATTTAAACTTTAGTTGCACAAACAACATCCCTTTTCAAAATGTTCTACATGTTAATATCATGTATTGGACAAATGCATGCAATAAATAGTAAAAAAATTTCCTTTTTGACTTTCCACAAAAGGTTGGATTGCTAGTTATCATCTATAGCTTTTTCGTCCAAATTTCATGATCCGCCATAAAAGAGAAGCAAGATAAGATCCAGTTACAAAGCTAATCACCATTCTCAAACAAACGACCCACTTGAAATCCTAATCACCATTCTATGATCATTTATTTATTATTTATCAATATTCCCATGACCTGCTAAATACAAAGGGAACCCTGTAAACCCTAAGCGGCACAACACACGTTAATGTCTGTGATTTGCCTAAATTTTCAACAATCCAAATATGTCATCCATGACAACCATAATAACAACAATGGAGAATCCGCATAAAACAAACCTTCAAATCTGCAGACAAAAAGATAAAGCGAAGATTCAACTATGGCTTTTTCTTGGTCCTGATCCATCGGAATGAAAAACTCACCAACTCAATCACAAGAAGACAATTTCTTTTCTCAACTCTTTTCAATCTCATCGACCTCGCCTCTGACGGTTTCGTTGCTTCATGTGTATTACAAAGTTAAGTAAGCTTCTTATGTAGGAGTTGTTCAGATGATAAAAGCTTTTTATGTAGGAGTTGTTCAGATGATAAGTATCAATCGTCAACTTAGACTTTATACATTTCAATGACTGCTTTGCAAGTTTCTTTGAAATTTAAAAAATACTCAGTTCACAAGAAAAATACTTACGTATTTCATAACCACTCAAACTGTATAAAGTCGTATGTTTGGCTAGAAATTATATGAGTTACTACCCACCTTAGAAACCATTTTATGATTGTTCAAAATCTTTCAGTCGTCACTTGAAAATATTTCCTCCTCTTTTTTTGTATGTAGGATCACTGAATAATCCAGCATCGTTTATTCTCTACACGATTATAATGTTCTTTCTAAACTTTAAAAGTAAAACTCAGCCAAAGCGTGGGGATCATGTGGCTACCCGGTTTCCCTTTATAATCAAAAGTAGAATAAACCATGGTGTAGGGTTTTTAGAAGGCCGAAAGTTAACACTCACTTGCTTATATTTTCACCACCTTTTTAATTCCAATTTCAATTTTGAAATTGGCAATCAAACGCAGAAGATGGATTATCTCAGTCATCTTCCGGGTCAATCAAACGGTCCAAACTATCTTCGGAATACACAAAATTGGAATTTCAAAATCTTATTTTGAGATAATCAAGTTTTGAGTTAAATTCTAATTCCTCAACCAAATGGAGCCTTAAAGAAGGTTCAATTTTGTAGAAAAAAGAAGTTATCTATACATCTTCTATTGTATAATTAATTTAAAGTAAGATTTAATTTTATAAATTAGAATTACAATTAAGTTAGAATAAAAAATAAAATTATAAAAAATTATTTAAATTATAGAATTATTTAATTTTAAATTTTTATATAGACACACACAAATTTATTCTAACTTGTTGATTGTTATTTAAAAGTTCTAAATAATTATAAAATATCTAAAAATATTTTAATCAATTATATTATAACTTTAATCTTAACTATTACTAATTATTTTACATTCTATTATCATTTAAATTTTTTTATTAAATAATTTTTAATTCAGATTAAACAATTATAATTAAAAACTTTTATGGGGTCTCGCCTACCTTTCAAAAGTAGGTGCTTTTGCTTGACTCTCCATTCAGGATATGGTCCTTACTGGGGCTAGGCTTGATAGGCTTGGGATTATGACAATATTTCCTTGTACCCTATGTGGTTATTTTATGGAAACATCGGATCGCTTATTCCTCCATTGCCCCTTTTCCAAAGACTCTTGGTATTGGCTCTTTTAGAGACTTGGGTGGTCATCGACAATTGGTCCTACTATTTGTGATCAATTTAAATCATGGCCTTTAATGTTGAAGTCCTCTACATTTGCTTCCCTATGGGAAATCAGTCCCTCAATTCTTGTCTGGAACATTTGGCTTGAGAGGAATGCAAGGGTATTCAAGAAAAAGCCTTCTCCATGGGAACATGTTATTATAATAGAATAGAAAAGTCTATTTATGAAGTCATGATATCCTATCATACTAAACATATTATTAGGAAAAAAACTTTCACAAAATGGGACTTTTTCATTCATGATAACTGACCCCTTCTCCAAATACTTCCAGCCCATGGTTGCCAAACCCCAAAGGCAACTACATCAGACCGATGATTTTCCACTTCGATAGTTCCTCTATGTGGTTTTGTCAAGTTGAATTATGATGGTGCCTCTAGGGGAAATCCAAGCATTTCTGGAGCTAGGTTTATTTTTAGAGATTCACAAGGTAAAATGATGAGAGCAGTCTGTAAAAAATTACCCTCTGATTCTAACAATGTGGCGGAGATTTAAGAACTTCTCCTTGGTCTTTCCATTGCTATCTCCGTACATATCCCTCATATCATTGTTGAAGGAGATTCAATGGTGGTCTTCAACACAATTTCCTCTAGACAAACCTCATCCTCGAAGCTTAAGTGCAGATTAGATCTGATTCTCAACAATTTGAGGTCCTTCCAATCATTTCAAATCAAGCATTGTTTTAGGGTGGCTAATATGTTGGCGGATTTCCTCAAAAATAAAGCCATAGATGATCCTTTTCCCCAACATGAAGTCGATATTAGTCACCTGCCATTCTTAACTTAGTTCGCCTCCCATAGTGGCTTTCTACATTTCTGATTGTATCTAGCTATTATTTTACTAATAAATCATTCAATTTGTCTGTCTTCTTCCATGTACCTATGGGAGCATGTTTGGACCCGTGAAATCATTTTTAGCTTTTACTTGCTATAGAGATCTTTTTTTTCAATTATTTGGAATACTTTGCAAGATGGTGGACTTACTTATATAGTGCTAGTGTATTCCTGACTAATTTGTGTTGCTAATACTTTTGTCTCTGTTCCTTTATTGTAAGTCTTCGTGGTTATCCATAGCATTATTGTGCTTCAAGATTGACGTATCAGAGTTGGCATTCTCTCAATGCCTATTTTACACATTGTAATTCATGCACCTGTGGACCTGTTACGATTGCTCGTAGACACTGCGGGTTGCATGGACGTGGCCATAATTTATTCTTCTATGGTGTTTATGGATGATTGGTGCCTGGATATGCCCTCGATATCCAAGATATCTCCTTCTCCGTCTGTCCCTTCTTCTTCATCCCTTTTCTCCCCTTGGTTTTTTGGATGTATGTGGGTTGGGTGGGTTTTGATTTGATATTGTTTCTGATATTTCATGTGGGTTTTTGGATGGGGGATGGGGTAGTTTCTTTTAGGATTCATATTTTATTTTTCGGGCTATAATCGGAGGTTTTCTTCCTAGTTCTTTCACGCGAGTATGCCTGCTTGAACCAGGCAATTATAATAAATTCATTTTATTTTAATATAATTCGTGGCTTTGCCATTTTTATCAATAAAATAAAATATTTTAAGATAAGAGAAAAGTGAATAATCATGAACAACCTCTATAACTATAAATTATGCATTGACAAAAGGAATAAAACTAGTGATCACGCCTCCCAAGAAAATGATATTTGTATCCAAATTAGGCAAATTTATATCTAAGAGAAGCAATGCTCTATTGGAAATAATGAAGCCTCATATTAATATTTCTAGTCAATCACATCATTATCTACAAAAAAAATGTTATGAAACTTATGGATATAGAATTAATTGATATAATAAATATAAAGTTGTCATTTTATAAATATAAGGAAGAATTAAGAGCTCTCTCTCTCTCTCTCTCTCTCTCTCTCTCTCTCTCTCAACTTATTTTCATATCCCTCTCCATCTCCATATCTATCTTCTTGAGTGTCTCTATCCCTTATCTAACTTCACCCTCGCCCTTTTTATTCTTCCCCCTTTTATATCTCTCTCTTTCTATCCCTATCCCTCTCGTTTTCCCTATTAAAAACATAACATGAGCCTATTGGTAATGGAATCTTTTAACCCTCCCAATTCAAAGGTTTTGTTTCAATCATGTTTCAAACCCTATAAGTGAATGAATAGTTGATTTAAAGTTATCACTTCTCCATTTAGACTTTTGTTGCACAAACAACATCCCTTTCAAAATGTTCTACTCATTGACATCATGCATTACGTAAATATATGCAATAAATATTCCAAAACATTTCCTTTTTTGACTTTCCACACTTCTTTAACATACCCATTACACACAAAGACGCAATTGCTAATTATCGTCTATAAATTTTTCCTCCAAATTTCATGATCAGCCATAAAAGAGAAACAAGATAAGATCCACTTACAAGCCTAATCACCATTCTCAAGCAAACGACCCACTTGAAATCCTAATCACCATTCTACGATCATTTATTTTTTATTTATCAATATTCCCATGACCAGCTAAAATACAAAGGGAACCGTGTAAACCCTAAGCGGCACAACACACGCTAATGTCTATAATTTGCCTAAATTTTCAACAATCCAAATATGTCATCCATGACAACCCTAATAACAACAATGGAGGATCCGCATAAAACAAACCTTCAAATCTGCAGACAAAAAGATAAAGCAAAGATTCAACCATGACCTTTTCTTGGTCCTGATCCATCGGAATGAAAAACTCACCAACTCAATCACAACAAGACAATTTATTTTCTCAACTTTTTTCAATCTCATCGACCTCGGCTTTGACTATTTCGTTGCTTCACGTGTAATATTTCAAAATTAAGTAAGCTTTTTATGTAGGAGTTGTTCAGGTTATAAGTATCAATCGTCAACTCAGACCACTCAATTTATACATTTCAATCCACCCCACGGCTTTCATGGCGCTGCCAGATTTCAATGGCCGCTTTTCAAGTTTCTTTGAAATTTAGTTAAATACTCTGTGAACAAGAAAAATACTTACGTATTTCATAACCACTCAAACTGTATAAAGTCGTATGTTAGGCTAGAAATTATATGAGTTACTACCCACCTTAGAAACTATTTTATGATTGTTCAAAATCTTTCACTCGTAACTTGAGAATATTTCCTCCTCTTTTTCCTTTATATTTGGCTGTTTTCATTAATGATATATATTATGTTTAGGTTATGTAGTGATGAGTTCCTACTATTTGAAAACTGAAATGATATTAGATGGAGAAAGGACTTATTAAATATTAATTGCTTCATTCAAGTGCGTCTTTCAAATAATTGAGATAATAATTTATATGGATGGAATCTTTTGTAATTGATTTTGTTAATTTTATAATATTTTTGGTTAAAAGTCTATGTTTGCATTAAAAAAAAATGTTGATATTGATAGGAAAATCAATATATTTGGTTGATTATTGAGGATGAAGTTGGATTCATACGTGTGATGAAATTTCTTACAAATAGTTTTTTAATTTGATAATTTGTAGTCTTATATATGGTTGAGATAAATATATGTTTGAAATGAGCACTCGTACCAAAGCCAGGCTCAATCATTTAAAGAGTTTGATAGGGCTTTGCAAGAGTTTTAATTTTAAAAATTTAATGCATACTTGTATTTATACACATCTAAATATATACATTAATAGTAATACAATATTAAAAGAATCAAAATTTAATAATAAATTTAGATAATAGAACAATTTAATTGTCAATGAACTTTGTAAACATCATTACCCAACAAAACTTGCTAGTGGATAAACTCCATCATTGAAAAGATCAAATACCTAAACTAAATAGATAATAGTCTATTTATTTGACATTATTGAAGAAAGGTCAAGTTCTATATAAAAAAGTTATATTTGTACAAGTTAATTTGGTGATATCATGTTAAAAAATTTCCGTTAAACTCTATTAAACTTGATGTAGAAATGTTTCACTATAGCTTTCAAAAAAAAATATTTTTCATAATGAGTGGAAATAGTTATTGTCATTGATTGAATGAAATGTTTTTGATAAGAAAAAGTAGCAAGAGGGTGCTGGCCCATGGAACAGAAAGAATAGGAGCACATTAACAGCATATTAATAGCACTAGTCTCAAAGAAGATAATCAGCAAAAAAATAGTGTCGAGTCTGCCTCTATAAAAAACAAACTTAAAGGTCCTTAGCAAAAAGAACGAACCAAAGTGGCTTAACCAAAAAGTATAGAACATATTAACAGTAAACTGCCATGCAGTTCTAATCGAAACTCTTAAAAACTTAATCATAAAACAAAAAAACATGATATAAAACCTGAGGCGTAAAGGCCCAAACCAGAGAAAAATCACCAAGGCGCCAACATCAGTTAAGATCTCCCATCCAGACGCTTTGACATCAAGGTAGTGGCCCACTCTTCCTGTAGAAACAGGAAGAGGTCTCTAGTATTATCCTCACCAACTTCCAATTTACCACCAGCAAGCTTCTCTCACACATTACATAGCATCATAGCCAATGCGTGCATCACTTTAAGGGAAAATTTTGTTTGAATTAGAGATGTGGGCTTTGATTTCCCTTATATCGTGCTTGAGGCCAAGAATCTCATTATCTAGCTCATTGAACTTTTGTTTGAGGTAACCTTTAAACTTGTAATTCTTAGCCATCGCCATGGTAGCTTGCTCAGTGCGAGGGGAGTTGACCTACTGAGTGTGGGGAGAGGGCGTGGATAGGGTGTTGCTGTAAGCGATTTCAGTCACCACCATCGGGTGATTTGAAGGAGGAGCATTGTCAGACCTGGGCGAGCTCAAGTGCTCGGCTAAGGAGCCCTTAATTGAACCAGAGGAGCCAGAGGTTTCTATATCCTCCGAATGAGTCTTGCCCTCAGAGGCCATTTCCTTCAGTCTTCTTTTGCATTTCTCCTTGGCAATTTTGTTGGATCATCTGACAGTACCACCCAAATCAGCTTCTGACTCCACCTGACTGCCCAAATTTTTTAGATTTTTGAGCTTCCTCTCCGCTTCAGGGGTGCTATCAACCGTTGTCTTATCCTTAGCTTCCATGGACTCAGAGACATGGGATTCCTCTAAATCCTCCACCCTTTTGAATGGGTTTGTCACACGTCTCTTGTGGCCTTTACCATCATGCAAGACAAGGTTAGTCTCCGAGATGGACTGAGAGGGGTTATTGGCTCCTATAGGAGAAATGTCCTAGGTGACCTCTTTCATAATAAGGGGGGTTGTGGCAGGGGAAAATGGCTTTATGGAAGTTGTACAAATAGAGAAATAGGCCCTAGTGAAGGATGGGAATCGGCTTCTCAGGATTCTTGTTCTCTTTTATGTCCAAGATGTTATGATGCAGGAGCATCCTGGGTGTAAGAGCAATCTTGCATCACCCAAAAATATTTTTGTTTTTATATTCAATAAGGGTTATTTTGTGCAGAGCTGCTATTTATGGAAAGTTACTATTTTTGGTAATTTTCGTATGTGCTCAGAATGATCTGATTTCTTTCTTAGAGGTTCATTTTGGTCATATAAGTCTACCAGTAAAATTTTCATTGCCAGATCAAGTGTATATTGGAAGATATTGAAGATTTTCGGTATTGGCAGCAGGGTACAGAAACCTTGAACTCAGTTTTGAAGGCTTTAGAGGCCCCGGATGAGGTCAAAAATTTGGGTGACGCGCGCTTGCGCCAATCAAGCCTGTAGAGCGCTTCGTGGCATTTCCGAAATGGGGTTATAATAGCCGAGCGGGTCAACTGGTGATGACTTATGGTCTTCGGAAGTTGGGCCACCTGAAATGGCGAAAAATAATTTTCTTCAAAATTTCTGTTCAGGTTTCAAAGGTTATCTTGAGCCGACTATGATGTAATAAAATGTAAAATAAAATAATTCTAAGTTTGGTCAGCCTTATTGGCTAAAATTCTGGAACCTTCCCAGGCGGTGGATGATTGCCTATATAAGGAAGGCTGTATTATTGTCTTAGGCAGTTCAGAATAGTTCTGGGTAATAGTTCGAGGCTTTGTCCTACAGAATATTGTAAGGGAATGCCCATGTGGCTTTGCATATTGTAATTCTGAAAGTTTGTAATTCCACATTTATGGAGATAATAAGAAGCCAAATTTTCTGTTCTTGCATATTATTGTTGTCGTTTCTCTCTTTCTGTTATGTGTTTGTGGTATTAAGGGGAGCACCCTTCATCAAGTGGTATCAGAGCAGGAGTTCTTGAGTGTGTAAACAGATCGCCCACTGTGAGGCAGTTTGCACCAGGACCGTGGCTAGGGTTTCAGCGTGCATCGCGAAAATGCCTCCACGAAGGGAACGTGGCGGAAGAGCTGGTGTCGTAACACCTGAGGTTAGAGAGCTGCAAAGACAAGTGCGAGCATTGCAAGAAGAGATTCGCAGAGGAATGAATCTTAATGTCAGAGATGAAAGCGAGGATGAAGCCGAAGAAGAATATCAAGCAGGAGAAGTTGAAATTGTGAACCAGGAGGAAGAAAGACTTTTTCGGGCCATTTCCAAAATTGGGAAAAGACCTAAGATTGAGGTTCCTACATTTTCTGGAAATCTTAACCCAGAGGAATTGATTGACTGGATCAATGAATGTGAGGAATATTTTGAGTACGAAGATGTTGACGATCCCGATAGAGTCAAATTTGCGAAGGCCAAACTGAAAGGTCATGCGAAGATCTGGTGGCAAGAAATTCAATTGGAGCGAAATAGAAGAGGGAAAGATAAAATCACAAGATGGGATCGGATGGTGGATAAATTGAAGCGGCAGTTCATTCCTGTTGATTATGAGCTTGACCTACTGAAGAAAATGCAGAGTTTGAAGCAAGCAAGAAGATCTGTTCAGGAGTATACAGAGGAGTTCTATCGACTTCTCATCAGAACAGGCCATGCAGAAGCTGATAAGGAGAAAGTTGCCCGATACCTTAATGGGTTAAGGCCAAGCATTCAGGAGGAGCTGAATCTGGTTCGAATGAACAGTATTGAGGAGGCATACCAATTTGCCCTAAAAGTAGAGGAAAAGCTGAACAAGAAGTTCGAGAGCAGACAAAATGGAAGAGGTCGCGGTGGACGATCTGGTGGACGGTCATATGGTGGCCGAAATGAAGATCTGAAAAAGAAGGATGAGGCCAGTAGCAGTCAGAATCAGCGTGGAAATAATTCCAATCGCTTCCAGGATCAGAATAATAGAGATCAGAGAGGAAGAGGAAGAGGACAAGGATCTGGAAGAGGAGGCTTCCGTGGAACATGTTTTCACTGTGGAGAAGAAGGTCATAGGGCATTTGAATGTCCTCAGCGCCAAGGCAGAACAGACAGGAGAAATGAAGGCCAGGCCAGAGTTGCACATGTAGATGAAGATGCCAGATCATCAAATTCTGAAGATGCTGAAAGAGGAGAAACGTTGATTAACAGAAGAGTCCTGTTGAGTGGTGAGAATGAACCTGAGCAAAGGAGAAGCCTGTTTCGCACCAGGTGCAAGTGTGAAGGTAAATGTTGTGATTTGATTATTGATAGTGGAAGCACTGACAATTTGGTGTCAAAAGAGATGGTGACAAAGTTGAAACTCAAGAGACAGAAACACCCACATCCATATCAGATTGCCTGGGTACAAGATGACCACAAGGTCATGGTCAATGAACAATGCCTAGTGAAGTTCAAGATCGGCGGGTACCAAGATGAGGTACTATATGATATCATCTTTATGGATGCATGTCATATGTTATTGGGTAGACCGTGGTAGTTTGACAGATGTGCTGTACATGATGGCCGTGCAAATACCTATTCCCTGACAAAGGAGGGAGTGCGGCATAAGCTAAAGCCATTGAAGGAGACTGAAGAAAAGGTATGTGGTAATGCAAGGATAACTTTTGTTGATGGAAGAAATTTCCTAGATGGTATGAGGCATGAGCATGTATGTTTTGCTTTAATTCCAAAAGCTGGTAAAGAGGAAGTAGAAGATGTTCCTGTAGAAGTTGCAGATTTGTTGAATGAGTTTCAGGATATTGTATCCAATAACGTGCCTGATGGATTACCACCAGTCAGGAAGATCAGTCATCAGATGGATTTGATCCCAGGAGTGAGTTTTCCGAATAAGGCAGCACACAGAATGACACCTGCAGAAAGTGAGGAGTTGAACAGACAAGTACATGAACTGTTACAGAAAGGATTGATCCGTGAGAGTTTGAGTCCCTGTGCTGTACCAGCAGTATTAGCACCAAAGAAGAATGAAGAATGGAGGATGTGTATAGATTCCAGGGCAATAAACAAGATCACAATCAAGTATAGGTTTCCATTGCCACGAATGGATGATATTATGGACTGTTTGAGTGGAGCCATGTATTTCTCAAAGATAGATCTGAAAAGTGGATATCATCAGATTCAGATCAGAGAAGGAGATGAATGGAAGACTGCCTTCAAGATAAAGGAAGGACTATATGAGTGGTTAGTCATGCCTTTTAGGCTAACCAATGCACCGAGCACTTTCATGCGGCTCATGAACGAGGTTCTGAAAGAATTTCTGGGTAAGTTTGTCATTGTTTACCTAGATGATATTTTGATTTTTAGCAAGACATTAGAGGAACATATGATGCATATTCGTATGGTGTTTGAGAAGTTGAGAGAAGAGAAATTGTTGATTAATTTGAAGAAGTGCAGTTTTGTGAAGAAAGAGTTAGTGTATTTGGGATTTGTAGTTTCAGCAGAAGGTCTAAAAATGGACCCAGAGAAGGTACAGGCTATCCTTGAATGGCCTACTCCAAGGAGTGCTACTGAGGTAAGATCTTTTCATGGTCTAGCTAGCTTTTACAGAAAATTTATCAAAAATTTTAGCAGTATTTGTGGACCCTTGACTAAAACAATGAGAGGGGATAGAAAAGAGTTTAAGTGGACTAATGGGGCAGAAAAGAGTTTTCAATTGTTGAAACAAAAAGTTACAAAACAACCTGTTTTAGCACTTCTGGATTTTAATAAGGTGTTTCAAGTAGATTGTGATGCTAGTGGTACTGCAATAGGAGCTGTTATGAGCCAAGAAGGTAAACCTGTTGCTTATTTCAGTGAGAAGTTAAATGATGCCAAGAGAAAATATTCTATTTATGATCAGGAATTTTATGCTATAGTTCAGGCATTAAAGAAGTGGAGACATTATCTACTTCCTAAAGAGTTTGTTTTGTATACTGATCATCAAGCTTTGCAATATTTGAATAGTCAAGGAAAATTGAATCAAGGGCATTTGAAATAGGTTGAGTTTTTGCAGAGTTATACATTTGTTTTGAAACACAGGAGTGGAAAGTCTAATAGGGTTGCAGATGCTCTTAGCAGAAGGCAACTATTGCTGACAGAAATGGAGATTGAAGTGGTTGGGTTCAAGGAACTCAAGAATTTGTATCCAGAGGATCCTGATTTTGGTGAAGCTTGGAAAGCTTCTACAGAACCTGTTACTCTAGACAGGATGAAATGGTTGGATTTCATCATCCAGGATGATATGCTATTCAGAGGGAGTCAGTTGTGCATTCCAGGAAGTTCTATGAGGGAGAATCTCATCAAGGAGAAGCATAGCGGAGGATTGGCTGGACATTTTGGTCATGATAAAACCCTTGGTTTGGTTAGTGAGAATTATTATTGGCCACAATTGCAGCAAGATGTGAAGAAGTTTGTACAGAGTTGCAGAGTATGTCAGATGGCGAAAGGAGTGAAGCAGAATACAGGATTGTATCAGCCATTACCCGTACCAGAGAAGCCTTGGAAGGATATCAGCATGGACTTTGTTCTTGGTTTACCGAGGACTTAGCGGGGACATGATTCAATTTTTGTAGTGGTTGACAGATTTTCAAAGATGGCGCATTTCATTCCCTGCAAGAACACTAATGATGCTGTTCATGTAGCAGAATTGTTTTTCAGAGAAGTAGTGAGACTTCATGGTTTGCCAAAGACCATAGTTTCAGATCGGGACACTAAGTTTGTTGGATATTTCTGGCGTACATTATGGAAGAAGTTGAAGACAGATTTGAAGTTGAGTTCATCACATCATCCACAGACTGATGGACAGATAGAGGTGGTGAATAGGAGTTTGGGAAATTTGCTGAGATGTTTGGTTGGAGATAAGCCAACAGGATGGGATTTCATTTTACCACAGGCAGAATTTGCATACAATAATTCTGTCAACAGGAGCACTGGTAAATCACCATTCCAGATTATATATGGAAGTAGTCCAAGAAATGCATCTGAATTGAGAAAGATAGATAAAGGAGAAATAAGTAGTGCTGAGGCTGAGGATTTTGCAGAACACTTGAAGAACATCCATGAGGAGGTGAGGAAGCATATTACCAAGATGAATGCACAGTATAAGGCTAAGGCAGATGAGAAAAGGAGGTATAAGGAATTTCAGGTTGGTGATGAAGTCATGGTTCATTTGCGGAAGGAGCGGTTTCCAGTTGGTACATATAACAAGCTGAAAATGAAGAAGTTTGGACCATGCAGGATACTGAAGAAACATGATTCAGGAAACGCATATGAGGTAGAATTGCCTACTGAGCTAAATATTTCACCAGTGTTTAACATTTCAGATCTGACAGAGTATCATGAAGGAGGTGTTGAAGATGAGATCACAGTAGCACAGTGGAGTATTCCAGCAACTAGTTCAGACACTAAGGAGATCGAAGATATACTGGATAGTCGTGTTGGTAGAGGCACAAGGAATAGGACATATGAAGAATATCTGGTCAAGTGGAAAGGATGACCTTTTGAAGATTCATCATGGCTGACAAAGGAGGAGGTTAGCCGTCTTGGTTTTCCTCTACACACCTGAGTCGTGACAGGGTCACTTCTCAAATTACCCCGGGTGTCTGATGCAGGAGCATCCTGGGTGTAAGAGCAATCTTGCATCACCCAAAAATATTTCTGTTTTTATATTCAATAAGGGTTATTTTGTGCAGAGCTGCTATTTATGGAAAGTTACTATTTTTGGTAATTTTCGTATGTGCTCAGAATGATCTGATTTCTTTCTTAGAGGTTCATTTTGGTCATATAAGTCTACCAGTAAAAGTTTCATTACCAGATCAAGTGTATATTGGAAGATATTGAAGATTTTCGGTATTGGCAGTAGGGTACAGAAACCTTGAACTTAGTTTTGAAGGCTTTAGAGGCCCCGGATGAGGTCAAAAATTTGGGTGACGAGCGCTTGCGCCGGTCAAGCCTGTAGAGCGCTTCGTGGCATTTCCGAAATGGGGTTATAATAGCCGAGCGGGTCAACTGGTGATGACTTATGGTCTTCGAAAGTTGGGCCACCTGAAATGGCAAAAAATAATTTTCTTCAAAATTTCTGTTCGGGTTTCAAAGGTTATCTTGAGCCGACTATGATGTAATAAAATGTAAAATAAAATAATTCTAAGTTTGGTCGGCCTTATTGGCTAAAATTCTGGAACCTTCCCAGGCAGTGGATAATTGCCTATATAAGGAAGGCTGTATTATTGTCTTAGGTAGTTCAGAATAGTTCTGGGTAATAGTTCGAGGCTTTGTCCTACAGAATATTGTAAGGGAATGCCCATGTGGCTTTGCATATTGTAATTCTGAAAGTTTGTAATTCCACATTTGTGGAGATAATAAGAAGCCAAATTTTATGTTCTTGCATATTATTGTTGTCGTTTCTCTCTTTCTGTTATGTGTTTGTGGTATTAAGGGGAGCACCCTTCATCATGTTACTTTCCAGCAAGTGGAGGAGGTAGAACAAGATGGAAATAAGGTCCCTATTCCTAATGTAGTTAAGGAACAATAGATGATAATAATAAAACATAGTAAATTTTCCCTCAAGAGTGAAGTATTTCATAATAATGTGACACACCTTAGGCCAGAACTCAAGGAGCAACTCGTGGTTGGGTCCCCCAGATTTTTTCATAGGCTTTTCACCTGGCCTGAAGAACTGATTTGGACTTGTAATGTCCAGTGTCTGGTTGGTTTTCTTTTACTTCCTTGCCTCCATCGATAGCCCCGTCGCTTTACCAATGACCTCCTCATTGATTTGAAAGTGTATGCCCCCTACCGACACTTTTCCGTTGTTCCACGAGGACACAAATTGCTTAGAAATCTGTTCATCATGGCTACCCTTCATTCTTTCCATGAAACCCCAAATGTCACTATCCTTGTAGTAGTGACTAACTAGGGGGTCAGAGGTGAACTCCTCTTTGATTTTTTCTAGCTCAATATGCAATGTTTTTCCACCCATCTCGACTAGACTAGTTGCCACCGTAGACGCCTTTTGAAATTTACAAAGTTGAGCTTTGCATGCCAGGGCATAAAACAAGGCTTTTTGAGTTAACTATTTTATGTGAATTTTGTTCATAAAAGGTAGGGACTGGGTGGTTTTTGGGTAGTCGAGCCCCATACAATGAAATCTAGTGGATCTCGAGGCATAATTATTAGAAGTTAAGTGATTTTTTCCATTAGTATCCTTGGTAATCAAAACTACCTATTGATGTAGACAACCATCCTTCCACACATAATCACGCAAAAGGAAATTATGAACCTTTATAAGATTTTCCACATACATAGTCATATCGACTATAATTATCATATTAAGCTAGCACATAATCTTGCTGGGGCCCTCAACTATTTTATCAAAAATGTGACTCATTTTAAACATTATTGGTGTCCTATTTTTCCCGTCAAATTAGCCACTGGGTCTCCTTTGGTAGCTCACTAACCTCCTCCCATTTGACCAACCTAGTTTTCTTAAACCCAATGCCAGCCACAGAATCCGCCACCGCGTTACCTTCCCTGTAGGTATGGGAAATGTTCATGTTTTGGAATTTGTTGAGAAGCTTCCGAATTTCCACTATTATGGTGTTCACCCACCACCCCACCTTCGACCTTCATTTGATAGCCTTCACAATTACTTTGGAATCCCCCTCAATCATCAGCAACCTGGTATTCTTGGAGATGACAAATTTTATACCCCATAGAAGAGTTGTGCCTTTAGCTTGATTAACAGTATTATTTTTTAGCGGCCCAGCATAAGCCAAAAGGAAAGAACCATTATGATCTCTTAGCACTCCACCCCCACCTTGGGTAAGATTATTCACCGCTCCATCAAATTTTAATTTGATCTAGCCAATGGGTGGGGCAATCCACTGAGTAGCATTCCAAGTCATCAACCTGGAGTTGTCAAGCCTAGTGAAGCTGGACAACAAATTCCAATTGTCAGCCATTTTGATCTCCCAGGCTAAGGGGGGTGCAGAGGGGAGTTTCCAATTAGCCGAGACAAAATTCTCACATAGGAGCTTGGTGCCCAGATGGAGAGAGGCCTTAGGAGGGGAATCAGTCTCCCTAAAGATCATGTTGTCCTTTCTTTCCAGATAGTCCAACAAATGTGCAAGGGATGAAGACACCATAGTAGCTGGAGGAGAGTGTGATTGGAGGGAGATCGCCAACCAGTGAACTAGTGGACATCATCTCCAAGGAGCCAGGGGATCCCCAATTTTCCAATAACTCCCTGCCAAATATTAGCAGAGTAATCGCAGTGTATGAATAGGTGGTTCATAGTTTCCTCCTTGCAGAGGACACATCTCCTAGCCAGGGAGAACCCTCTTCTAATTAGGTTTTCATGAGTTAAAACTTAACCATGCATAAGCGCCCACCAGAAGAAGTTGATTTTTGGAGTAAGGTGTGGGATCCACACATCTTTCCAATCTCTGGGGTTGTTCTCCTCCTTCAGAAGCAAGTTGTAAGCAGTCTTGACCGAGAAGGTTCCTGCTTGGGTGGGGGCCCAAATGATAGAGCCCTGACCAACAATTCTAGGAATTCTGACATTTCCCAATATTTCCATAAGATCATTAGCCAAGTGTTCTAATTCAAATGTATCCTTGACCACAAGAGCTATATCTTTCCATCTCCCTCTAGACATGTAGTTGTAGGTTTTGTTACCAAGGATAGGCTTGAGGTAGGTCATGAGGGGGCCAAACTGTCCACCAAGGGTAGTGCAATTTTGGATCTATTAGTCATGCCAGAATGCACTAGGAGATCAAGAGAGACTACAAGGGATGTTGTGGTAGTTAGGTAACAAACCTTAGAAACAAGCTTTAAAAATAAGAAATGATTTGTCTTTCTTGGAATGTGAGAGGTCTCAACAGCCCCCTCAAGAAAAGGACTGTTAAAAAATATATTTTTTCTCATAAGCTAGATATTCTACTTATCCAATAAGTTAAGATGTCTTTCAATAATTTTGCCTCCCTTGCTAGCAGTCTCTGGCCGGGTGTCAAGTTTATCTACTCTAAAGCCTCTGGTGCCTCTGGGGGAATTGCCACTCTTTGGAACCCCAACATTGTTGAAGGTGAATCACTTTCCTTCTCCCCAAACTTCCTCACTGTTACCTTCAGAAAGAAACAACTAGTTTTGCATTTGATCAATATCTATGCCCCTAATACCCGAATTGGCAAGTTGTCCCTCTACAAGGATATTATCTGCTACATGGATCAGGACACTTTTTCTAAATATATGGTGGTTGGAAACTTTACCACCCACCTTTATCCCTCAGAAAAATGTGGAGGTCTAATGGACTACTCTGATAGTATAGGAGACCTTGCAAAATTCATCTCCTGCTCTAGTCTCTTGGCCATCGACCTAAAAGGAAATTGCTTCACTTGATCCAACAATAGGAAAGCTCCCAATCTCATCCAAATGTGGCTGGACCAGGTCCTGGCCACCTCCTCATGGGAATTGTGCTCAATCTCCACTCTATCTTCCCTCCCCAAAACTACCTCAGATCATAACCCCCTCCTCCTCTACTGGTTTGAGTCTCCTAGGGTTGGTCTAACTCCTTTTAGATTTGAGATTATCTCATGCTCCCACCCCTCATTTAGGGACCAAGTGAAATCTTGGTGGGCCACCTCTATTAAGGGTATTGCCATGTTCAGGATTGCTCAAAAATTGGAAATCATCAGAAGAGAGGTCAAGGGATGGAACAAACATAATTTTGGTGACTTCTATAAGGAGAAGAAAGAGCTTATAAGGACCTTAGACTCCCTCCAAGCCCAGCTTGCCACTGGGAATATCAACCCCCAGTTTCAAATGGAGGAATAAAATGCAAGACACAAGTGGTAGGAAGCATTTAGAAGAGAAGAAATATACTGGAAATAGAGATCTAGGATCTAGTGGCTTAGTGAAGGAAATAGAAATGTGGTTTTCTTTCATAGATCAGCTAGCAATCACACAAGAAGAAATACCATTACCAAAATTAGGGATGATAGAGGGAATGAAGTTACTGAGAAGGACAAAATTAACTAGGTTGAGACCAATTACTTAAGGGAATTATACTCCAATGCTGGACACATGTACCTGGTCAACATGCAGAATTAGCTCCTCAAACACATCCAATGTGTTGTTACTCACAGTGAAAATGATCACCTCACGAGGTGTGTTTCTAATGAGGAAGTCAAAGCCACTATCTTTTCTATGGATGCCTATAAAGCACCAGGACGTGATGGTTTCCCCCTGGCTTTTTTTCAAGAATATTGGGATATTGTTGGACTAGATGTTTCCTATGCTTGCAAAGACTTCTTCAGAATGAGGAGACTACTAAAGAACCATAAAAAGACCTATTTTGTGTTGGTCCCTAAGAATGACAACCCTACCTCAATGTTGGACTTCATGCCTATCAGTCTATGTAACACGTTCTAGAAGATCCTCACTAAGATCCTGGTTAACAGACTGAAGCCCCTCCTGGACAAAATGACAAGCCCTACTTAGAAAGGTTTTGTTCCAGGAGGGAAGATCTGAGCTACGGCCATATCCACACATGAAATTATCCACTCCATGGATAGGAGCAAAGCACCACATATGGAATTCAAACTTGATATCTCTAAGGCTTATGATAAGGTTAATTGGTGCTTTCTTTAAAAAATTCTTAGTATAATGGGCTTGAATGATAAGGGTATAAAGATTATTCAAGAATGTCCACAAACTATTAGTTTCTTTGTGTTGGTCAATGGCTCCTCGGGTGACTTCTTTCTACTTGAAAAAGGTCTTCAGTAGGGTGACCCCCTCTCCCCCTATTTATTCATTATGGTGGCTCAAGTCCTTAGCAGGAATCTGACTATACTCTCTTCCACGGGAAGAATAAAAGGAGTCAAACCAACTTTGACTTTGCATCAAGCTACTACAGAACAATTTGTGGATGATACTTTCCTCTTTGGGTACTCATTGGTGATTGAAGCTAGATAGTGGAAGAACCTGTTGGATAATTATGCTATGGCCTCGAGACAGTGCATCAACTACCAGAAAATCAAACTTTTCTTCTTCAAGACCCCCATTGAGACCCAAACTAGAGTGCTTCAAATCCTAGGCTGTCCGTCAGCTTCGCTTCCCTCTACCTACCTAGGCCTCCCTCTCACTATCAAAGAGGTCTCTCAAGAATTCTAATGAGTAGATTGAATGAAATGTTAGTCAACAAGTAAGATGACATTTTTCTAATCTAATTAAAGTTACCTTATACTAAAAGTTGATGATATAATCATTTTAATATCTAATCATATTATAATATTTTCTTAAAAAAAAAAATTAAATTATTGAAAAGATAAGAACAAATACATGTCATGGAAAAAAATTCTAGTGTAAATATAACATGCATGTACTATTATTTATGATTTAGAAAAGTTCCATAATTGTATTGCCTATTTTATTATACTATAATAACACATAAAGACATTATTTTAACAAGGAAAAAATACGTAAATGTTTAACAGAGAGGGTTGGAGATGGAGGAGTAGATGGAAATTTGAATTCTAGAGGGGCAAGAAAATCCTACAATCTTTCTTCTGATGTTTTAGATGATTCTAGTGATGGTTCAATGGATTCTCCTTGGGATCTTGACAGTTTGTGTAAGTCAATGTAGGTGTAAAATGGGGAGGAATGCTCCAAGGTGCATGGCATGGATAATGGTAGTGTTGGGTCTACTCAAAATCTATTTAGAGAGGCGGGGACCCTCCTTGGGATAATTTATCTTGGTCAAATTTATTTAGCATTTTTTAGTGTGAGATAGTTTTTCGTATATAACATGGTCTTACTTTCAAAATAAATCAACATCAATATAAACATGCCAAGTAAGATCATCATCCTTAGGGTACCATAGGCCATAATCTATTTTCCCTTTCAAGTATCTAAATATCATCTTAATAACAATAATATGTGATTCCTTTTGTTCTGCTTGAAATCTTGCAACAATGAAAAAAAATTCATTATGTCTAGTCTGGTCTGAGTCAAGTATAGAAATCTAACGATCATTGATATATAACATTCTTATTAACAAGAGGGGAATCACCATTCTTTTTTAATTTTCATCTAGTAACCATAGGCACTCCAATAGGTTTTGAATCGTACATTTTAAATCTCTTCAACAATTCCTTCACGTACTCGGATTGTGATATGCAAATTTATTTTTCTAATTCAATAATTTGAAGAGAAAGAAACAATTTCATCTCACCTATGATTGACATCTCAAATTCATTTTGCATCTCATTAGAAAATTCCTTACCCAACTTGTCATTTCTATGAAAAAAAGATATCATCCACAAATACTTCAACAATCAAGACATTTTCATGATCAATTTTAAAATACAAATTACTATCAGAAGACCCTTTAAAAAAATCAAACTTCAATAAATATTTATCTAATGTTTCATACTAGGATCTCACTACTTGTTTCATTCCATACAATCCTTTCTTTAATTGACACACTATTTCAACTTGATCGGTCAAAGGAAAACCATAAGGATTCTCAATGCATACTTCCTCTTCATATTCTCCATTCAAGAATGTAGTCTTAACATCCATCTGATATACCTTGAAATTTTTGTAAGTATAATATGCCAAAAAGATTATAACTGCTTCAATTCTAAGAAAAAGAGAAAAGGAATCCTCAAAATAAATACCTTCCATATGTGAATATCCTTTTCAAACCAATATATCTTTGTTTCTTACTAGTTCACCATCTTTATTCAATTTATTTCTGACAGTCCATTTTGTTCCAATCACATTCTTGTCTTTCAGTCTCAGAACCAAGATCCATGTTTTATTGTTCTCAATCTATTCTAGTTCTTATTTCATTTCCTTAACCAAAATTTCATCTTTACAAGCTTCATCAACATCTTTAGGTTCAACTTGGGGAATCAACCAAATTTTATTTTTGATTCTAGCACGCTTTCATCTAGTCATAACAACCTCATTCCTATCACCAATAATCTAATTTTTTTAATTCAATTTAACGTTACATGCCTTGGAGCCTTCAATTTTTTTTTTGTAGAAGACTCTTCAGTTCCCATGTCTCCATCAATAACTTCTCCTACCTATTCTACCAATCCACTCTAACTCTAATTATGATTCTGCACTTGAACAATCTAATTTTCTTCTTCAACATCTGACTCATAACTACATGAATTGACTTGTTTATGATAATTTTCATCAACTCTGACATTAACACTCTCCAGTATCTTTCTTAACTGATTATTAAAATATTTATAAGCTTTTCTCTTTGTAGAGTATCCAAGAAAGATACTCTACAAACCAATCTATCTTTGTTTCTTACTAGTTCACCATTTTTATTCAATTTATTTCTGACAATCCATTTTGTTCCAATCACATTCTTGTCTTTCAGTCTCAGAACCAAGATCCATGTTTTATTGTTCTCAATCTATTCTAGTTCTTATTTCATTTCCTTAACCAAACTTTCATCTTTACAAGCTTCATCAACATCTTTAGGTTCAACTTGGGGAATCAACCAAATTTTATTTTTGATTATAGCATGCTTTCATCTAGTCATAACAACCTCATTCCTATCACCAATTATCTAATTTTTTTAATTCAATTTAATGTTACATACCTTGGAGCCTTCAATTTTTTTTTTGTAGAAGACTCTTTAGTTCCCATGTCTCCATCAATAACTTTTCGTACCTATTCTACCAATCCACTCTAACTCTAATTATGATTCTGCACTTGAACAATCTAATTTTCTTCTTCAACATCTAACTCATAACTACATGAATTGACTTGTTTATGATAATTCTCATCAACTCTGACATTAACACTCTCCAGTATCTTTCTTAACCGATTATTAAAATATTTATAAGCTTTTCTCTTTGTAGATTATCCAAGAAAGATACCTTCATAACATCTAGGATCAAATAATCCTTAATCTTCATCTCTTATAATATAGCATTTAGTTCTAAAGATTCTAAAATACTTCACTCTAGGTACATGACCATACCAAATTTTATAAGGGGTCTTACTAGTACCATGCTTTATTTGAACTTAGTTCAATGTGTAGACTACAGTATTCAAGACTTATCTCCAATATATTTGTAGTACTTTTCTTCCATCATCATATTTCTTGGAGTGTCAAGAATCATTTTGTTCCTTCACTTTGCAATTCTCTTCTGTTGAGGGGTTTGAGGAGTTGACATTTATCTCTTTCATCTATTTTCTTCATAGTAATAATTAAATTTTCCTGAAGTAAAGTCTCCACCTTTCTCTGATCTTAAGCATTTCATCTTGAATCCTGTCTCAGTCTCAACCATATCTCTAAAGATCTTGAGTTTTTCAAAAGCATTAAATTTTTCTTTCAAAAATGTAACCCACATCATCCTTAAATAGTTATCAAACAATATAAAGAAACATTTGTCACTATAATAAATCTTATTTGTAGTAGGACCACATAAATCTATATGAACCAAATCTAATAATTTATTTGAAGAATATATCTTTATTTTAAAATTAGATCTTGTTAGATTTTCCAACCAACATTCCTTGCACATGTCTAATCGATCTTCATCAATCTAGGTAGATCTCTCAAAACATGTGTATTGCTTATCTTCACAATATTATTAAATTTTACAATATAGTCTCTTATTCCACAAACAACTATCATAAATTATAGAAATCAAACATTTATCCTTAGTTCTATTCATATAAAAAACACTACCTCTTGTCTTGGTACCTAATGAAATTTCATTTCTAGAACTTTCTTTGATTATAAATTTTCTATCCTTGAATTCCAACATGTATCCCTTACCAACATACTATCCAACACTCAAAATATTATGCTTTAAACCTTCAACATATTAGACATTATAAATATTATTCACATTAAGTGTAATCAAACTTTTTCCTTTGATGAAATAATGAGTATTGCTCCTGAATTTGACAACACCTCCATCATACCTTTCTAATTTCACACATATTCTCTTATCTCCAATAATATGATGCAAACAACCACTCTCTATAATTATCCATTCATCTCTTACCTCAACATGTGCAGCTAGGGCTCTTTCCTAATTCAAGAAGGTAGGGTTATAATCTTTAATAGCAATAAAGAAAATCTCTTCTTTACTTTTCTCCGACTCTTCATTAGTCACACCCTCACTATCATAATAATACTTCTTATTATATATAGGCTAAAATTTTCTAGGTGTATGCTTCAATACTCTCTGAGGACATCTCAAAGAAAAATGACCAATCTTATAGAAATAAAAACATTTCAAAGGTAACTTTCCTTCATACTTACCTACACCTTAATGAACTTTCTTCACAATCAAGGCTTCTAGATCTTCCAACTTTCTTTCCTTTGCTTCAATATCTTCCTATTCCTTAGCATATCTAGATCCAAACTAAGTTGAACGTGAAGAACTTTCACCAGATTAATAAATCAACTTATTCTTAGAGATAGTAGCTTTAAATATAGTTTCATACTTAGGAAGATTATCATGAAGTCTAGTCATTTCAAAAGTAAATAACTTACCGCCCACTGAATCTCTTGTCACCTTAGTAATGGTCCTCGTCTCTTCAATTACAATGAATTTTTTGTTATAGGAAGGAGGAAAGGATCAAAAAATTTTAGATACAATTTCATCCTCATCCGTTACACCACCAACACATATGATTCCAAAAACAAGTTCGATCACCTTTTTAACATAGGCTTAAATATTTTCATCTTTAGTCATCCTCAAGTACTCCATCTACCCTTTTAGGATTTTCCACTTCACTTGCTTCACATAGGGATCTCATTCACACAATGCTTCAATTTTTATCCTTACCTCATGTCTAGTCTAAAACTCCATGGCAATTTTATGTTTGGTATCTCATAAAGCACTCAACGAGGCTTCTTTGGCTTTCATGTTACATTTCAATTTTGTCTTCTCATCATAAATAGCAATGTAAAATTCAGCAGGAGTCTTGAAATATTTCATTTTAACATCTCAATATTCTTCTTCAATGCACCTCAAATGTGTAATCATTATAACATTCCATAAAACATAGTTGGGTCGATCAAATCTTGGATTGTCCTATTGGCATTTTGATGAAGGCAATATGTGTTTTGATCGTATGAGTGTGTTGTGATGTTTTTATTTCTGACAACATGCTCTATTTACATCAAGGGATCAGATTTACCAATGGTGCTGGAGGATCAAAATGAAGATGCACTAAGTGTTTAGTCAAGTGGTAAGAAGACAATAAGTAGGACAAAGTCAACTGGATTTGAAATTAGATATAGAGTTAATGTGTGCGATTGTACAAACATGATCTAAAGAGGTATATTGACCTATATCTATGATTGAATTAGTTGGTTTGAATATTTGTGTGAGTTATTAAGGATTGAAGTAGAGATGGCATAAAGAATAGCGAATGGGTGGATACAGTTAGTTATATCAGTGTTGCAACCAAATATAAGTGGTTGGATGACTTATTTTCAATATTTCATGTTTTGACACAACATCAAGGATGTTTATTTTGATTTTAGCATTCTGACTCATATGTTTAAAGTTGATTTGAGTGCCAAGTTGTAAAATGTTTTAGAGTTCTAGAAACAACCTAGAAAAAGTATATAAATGGTTATAAAAATTGCTAATTTAGAAGTTGGATGATGTTGCCATGGTATCTGGTGATAGATAGAGATTTTTTAAGATATTACAGAGGCAATAAATTTCTTTGAGTAGTGCAAGTCATCCAAAATATATTGGATCTATCATGCATTGCGTGAAAGTATCAGGTCATTCTTCACTTGTTGATTCTAACATATTGCAAAGCTATATCCTTGAACAAGGTTGATGAACTACAACTAATTTAGAATGTAATTGAAGATCTATGATTAAAGATCACCAAGTTACTGATTAGATATGTAATATGATTAAATTAGTAATATGTTGTCATTGATGTCAACTAGTTTGACAACACTTATTTTGTAAGTTGCAATAACTAAACATTTGTAGAAAAGGAGTAAAAGAGATGAAGAACATAAATATCTACATGAGGAAGATGTATATGACAGATGAGGATAAGGAATACATTGATTAACTTGTTGATGAATCTACGAACTTATGTTATTGACTTGATTATGTTTCATTAATCTATGGTGAGGAAAAGAACTGAAAGACACAAGGTAGTGTGGTCAGTTGATAAAGTATTATTGTATACACCGAGCAGTGTAGTGTATACTGAGCATAGTATAAATAGAGCTTGTGTTCACCGACACATTTCTTTGTTAACTGAGTAGGAGAAAAGAACTAAATGATTAGTTTAGCCGATAAGGATTGATGAGCTGTAAAGTACATTGAAATCAGTGATGGAGATAATGTTTTTTACAAAGATCAACAACTAGAATAATTCAAGGAAGATCTAAATGATGAAATCAAAATGTGTTACTGGTACATCAACTGAGGAAGGTTTAAGCGACAAAATGAATGAAGGAGAATAAGCGGAAAAAACTTATGGAGGAGAAGAAAATGGTTTAGTTGTCTATTTAAGAGACTAAGGTTTCATTATGAAACTTATGCCAGAAGAAGGACTGCAGAATTATCGCATGAACAAGCTTCATGTATGCCTGATCAAACTGGTTAAGGAGAACCAAACTGTAGAGTTTACCGAGTGTCAGAAAGCTATTACCAAGTGACAGTAAGTCATTGATTATTGTTGATACTGAATTGATATACTGATCAAAGGATTTGAATGGGCTTAAAATAGATATGATAATCTGCAATTGAAGTTGTATTGTAATCAGATCAACTGCTGTTACATTTTAACCATTGTAAATAGAGAAATCTCTTAACAGAGTGGACTTGAAAGTATTATATGGGTATGTTGAGGATCATGGTATGCCAAAATGTGGTGATGTGAAAAAGAAGTCCTGATTGATAGAATCTTTGAAAAATAACGATAACTTTCAAACAATATAATATTTTTGAAATCTCAAATATACATCACATTCTATGCTTCACCTAGTACAATAATAATAAACAATTCTTTCAATTTGATGAAGTTTAGACTAAGTTAAGGTGATCAGACGTGAGAATTTTTATATTCAGGAAAATTTGTAGAAGAAAAATCATAATTAATTATTTAGTTAGAAAAAAAATACAAAAAAATATCCATCACATCTGGACATGAGTCTACTACTTTTATCTAGAATCTTATACAAAAATATTATCATTTGATTTGTTTATTGTGGTTAGACATACACCTACTTGTTATCTTTCTAGTCATGATTGATAGACTTATTGAAAAATAGCTATAACTTTCAAATTGTACAACATTTTTGAAATCCAAAATATGTGTCACATTTTGTGATTTTCCTACTACAAGAAAAATATATTTTTTTTCAATTTGATAAAGTTTAGACTAAGTTAACGTGGTCAGACGTGAAAGTTTTTATATTCTAGAAAAATTGTAGAAGAAAACTCATAATTAATTAGTTAGTTGGAAATGAATTACAAAAAAATAGGTGTCACATCCATACATGAGCCTAATACTTATATCTAGAATCTTGTAAAAAAAATTTAGCATTTGATTGTGTTTAAGGTGGTCATACATACACCTACTTCTTATTCTTTCCTAAAATTTTTGAACTACTACATTGAAATTTAAAATTTTCAACATATAGAATAATTTTTGTACAAAAAAGGCGTAGTATCTTAGAAACCAAATTCAATTTTCTACAGATTCTCTTCTTACATATTTTTTATATAAGGGTTGTCCCACAATAGTGAGTCCCACTTTTTGGCCAACTTTGACACAGAGCTCAACATTCTGAGAATAAAACTTCACTTTCGAACATCTGTTGCCACAAAACTATTAGAAATTTGAAGATGATGTAAACTAAAGTCTTTTAGATTTTTCTTTCTAGTTTCTAAATATATTTTTTATAAAAAAAAAAATCATTTAAATTCATTTTTCCTTCTCCTTCTAAAAGTGGTTTGCATGAAAAAACTATGTTTTTAAGTAGTTACTGTCACTTGGATCAACATAAAATTTTTTTAAAATATGATAACAGTGTAATTCTTTCAAGATTATATTTTTTACTTAAATATCTAAAGGATGCAATTGGTTTTATTCATTTTGGATAAATATTTCATAGTTTATTAAGTTTTAAAGTGACCATAACTGTAATTTAGACATAAGGTCACTTGGATCACTCTAACTTGATCTCTGTATATCAAAATTTATTTTTTCTTTTTTTCATAGAAAGGTAACACAAATACACTTTTCCTACATATTTTTTATAATTTTGTTTTTCTCATTTACTATTTTTCTCGAAGTCTTGAAGAGACAGGTTGTTGAATGACCAAACAACCTATGTTTACTTAAAGTAATATTTAAAAGTGATAATGAACTTAATATGTATTAAAACTATATTCATTAGAAAACTTGTTCCGAGTAGCATCATTTGACATCATCTTTTTGAAAAAATCATCTTGTTTAGTCCTTGTTTCAGACCCCGGAAGACCATTTTTCTGAAGATTTGTTATTTCCTGAAAGCAAAATTTTAGTTTTGGGGTCTTCGTGCGAAGACCCCCTTCGCATGAAGACACTTGAGGGTCTTCTTGTGAAGATGCCTCACATGAAGCCTCTCAAGTGAAAATCTTGGCATGCTAGAATTTTACGTTGGATACTTCGCATGAAGCTATATACTTCGAGCGAAGTTGGCATGTAAAATGATTTTGTAAATAAAATTTACAATGGTATAAAAGTAAAACATTTTGTTTTTTTTAATATCAAATTGCAATTAATAAATTCTCATTTTCTATTAGTGAAGACACTTTTTGAAGGAGGATTGATATTTCTTTTTTTTTCAAAGGCATAATTTTTGTTGACGATCTTGTGGAAGACATTTTTTGAGCTCGAAGAAATGGGGAATAAGAAGGGAAGAAAAAGTAAATCTTCTAGAAAAAGGTCACCTAGTACTGAACAAAGAAATCATGAAGCTGTATTGACATATTATCATAAATTAAAGAAGCTGGAAGACAAGCTGAAGTAGGAGGGTCAAGTCAAGTCAAAGAATTGCACATTGAAGAAGGGCTGAGATTACTCTCTACAGAAGCTTAAACAATTGATGTTGGAGAAGGGTCAACATCACATGCTCCTACTGGTATGGATGAACTTTTAAATTTAGCTCAAACTGTAAAGAAAAATATTAATTATAGAAACTTAGATCATTTACTTACAATGGATGTCGACAATTTGAGATCACTTGCTAATGTTCAACACTTAAGTCTTCGTAAGAAGAGATCAATGAAAATGATAGCAAGAGAAATATTGAGTAAATTTGATAATTTTGAAATACTTGAACAAGCTCAATTGCTTTCACTTATACTTATAAACAAGAAGTTGGAAGGGGCATTAAAATTATTGGGTATAGACAGATCATCAAAGAAGAGAAAAGTTGTTGACATGCAAACTGATATGATTGAAAATCTTAAGAAAGGTTTGAACCAACTAGGGAAGCGATCTCGAGCTATAGATAAGTCCATTACAAGAAAAGTTAGGTTGACATCCATTGTAGGTAACACTATGGGACGAAAAAGATAGATATCTTCAATTTCATCTCACTTTGGTTTGAATAGGAAAACAATATCACGATATGTTAATAGGAGAATAATATTGGATGATAGCAGCTTGGAAGGAAATTGGGCAATCATGTGTAAAGCTCCTCATTCTGATAGGATTGATGAAGGAACAAAAAAATTGGTCACATCATTTTAGAATGATAATACACGGCCTTCATCAAACACTAGAGATGTTATCAAACATAGAATTTTAGCTGATCAATATGAATATCATACGAAACATTGGTTGGACACAACACAACATGAAATGTATGTGTCATTTTGTAGTTCAAATACTAATATAAAGATTGGACAAACATTGTTTGAAAGATTGAAGCCATATTATATCAGGACAAACAAAGTGTTTGAAACTTGTTGTCATTATCATATTGAATTTGATCTCCACTATCAGATTTTTCAAAAGTTTGTAGAAGACACTTATGGTTTTGAAAAGGCTCCTCCTACTAGACGAAGTGAGTTCATCTCATCCATTTTATGTGACAAAAGAGATGATGTAGTTGGACAAATAAATTGCATAAAAGGAATATGCCAAACATGTGCCGATTTGTCTCTTTTTCCTTTGAAAAATGAAAATATTGATGTAAAAAAGATGGCAAATTGCAAGAGTTACAAATATGTAAAGAATGAAACAAAATTTGGGAAAGATTCCAAAAGGTTAGAATATGTTGAAGAGGAGATAAATGTTGGAGTATTTATGGAAAAATTTAAAAAATTGATCCAACCCTACATTCATCATGCTTTTTTTGCAAAGTGGCAAGCACAACAATTTCAAACACTGAGAGACAATTTCCCACTTGGAACTATTGTATCAGTTGTTGATTTTGTAGAAAATTATTCTTTTGTTCATCAAAAGGAAATTCAGTCAAATTAGTATTTTTCAGAGCAAATTACTATTATGGTACATGTGTTATCGACACACACAATTAGATTTGGATGGTATTTAGAGCACATTTGAAGCACGGGTCATCAAGAAGGAATATCATTTTTATATAAGTGATGATAGAGAGCATTACATTCATTATGTGGAACACTGCTTCAAGATGTTTTTTGCAAATTTAAAAGAAAGAGGTATAAAAATTGATAAACATTATGTTTGGTCAGATGGATGTGCTACACAATTCAAATCATCGAGACCATTTTATGCACTATGTAGATATCATCGTAATGAAAACATACCACATGTCTGGAGATTCTTTGAGAGTGGACATGGAAAAGGTGAACATGATGGTGTCGGAGCTTGCATCAAACATGCTATATGAAAGTATCAAATGAATTATAAGGGAGTGCATATAAAAAATGCACATGATGTGGTTGAATGGTGCAAGACACATTTCACACTAAATGAGAATGATACATCATCAAGATTGACTCAAGTAGTGCCATATAGAAAATTTTGGGAGATAAAAGGTATGCACACATTTTTAAATTATTTGAAAGTGTTTAAAATTTTTATGATATTTTTTATTCAAATTATATTTATATAGAATGTATTATATATGCATGTGTTCAGGTGTGGATAAAAAAATTATGCATGGTTGCAATAGGATAGAAAAGACGCGATCTTTGCATTCAGTTATGAGTACAAATTGTCACAATTGGATGTTGAACACTAGGGACTACTCATGCTTTTGTTGTCATTGCATTGCTAACAATTATGAGGAATGTATCAATCAAGATCGTGGATATGTAGGCATGTGGAATCTAGTGCCACTAGTTGTTACTGATACATTTGATAGAGATGAAGATGAAAACTTTGATGATGTTCCTTTGATTTCTACTGATTACGATCATATCTCGGGATTGGTCAAAATTGGTAAGTATATATATTTCACATTATATGGTACATTGAGTTGCATGTATAGATAGATCTATAGATTGAAATAAGTATTTATTTTAAGATCTCACACACGTACATATATAAATTTACTGTACAGAAGATGTCTTTGTAGTGATTGTTGAGCATGGAAATGTAGAAGGAGTTGGTTATTATTTAGTGTGTTGTACTGTAGAGAGGATGAAGATACTTGAACATGAAGAAAGCAATGGAATTTTTTCCCCATAGGTTTGTATATGGTTTACATCAATATATAAATTTTAAATTTCAACCTTTTAACAAATTTCAAATTGAGTTCGTTTAAATTTATATATTGTTAAAATTTGTGACCTGGAGGTTCAATTGTTTTAGAGGGAACATATTTCAAGAAAATCAAATTAATTCAACATGGTATTCAATTTTCTGATTACGAACTAGACAATAAGGTGTTTCAATATAGTCACCTAGTAGTTGCCACATCCATTTGTCTTCATACAGTTAGATCTCAATGTGGACGTCATAAGTGGAGATTGGATAGTGAGGATCATGAGAGAATATTACAAGTTCTCCATGAAAGGTTTGAACCACTTGAGTTGGTCTAAAAAGTATAATATGTATACTTATTTCTTGTGTTAGGACCTACTTGATATCTTTGGATTAATACTTTGTTTATATATTTAAACATATGATGGACTATAATTTGTTGATATATGATGAACCTATTTGATGGTTCAATGATTTTAATATATATAATTTTATATGTATACTTTGATTATTCAATGATTTTTATAGATTTCATATTAGTTAAAGATTTTATGTATGCTTTGATGAAATTAGTTATATTACATATGACATGTGTTAGTTCTAGAATTAGTTTGAATAGTTATTATTCACTTGTTACATGTATTAACTAGTTTTCTTTTATGATATTAATTATAGATCCCCTTAAGACCTCCCCTTAAGACACTAAAAAACATGATGAAATTAGTTATATTAGGTATGACATGTGTTAGCTCTAAAATTAGTTAGAATAATTATTATTCACTCATTACATGTATTAACTAGTTTTCTTTTATGATATTAATAATAGATCCCCTTAAGACCACCCCTTAAGACACTAAAAAATGATGAAATTAGTTATATTACGTATGACATGTGTTAGTTCTAGAATTAGTTAGAATAGTTATTATTCATCATATCATCTAATCAAATAAAACCATGTAATCAAATCATCTAATCAAATTATATATCATCAAATAAAATCATCTATTCAAATCAAATAAAATCATATCATCTAATCAAATAAAACCATCCAACCAAATCATATATCATATCATCTAATCAAATAAAATCATACCATCTAATCGAATAAAATCATATTCATATAATCAAATAAAACCATCTAATCTAATCATATCATCTAATCGAATAAAACCATCTAATCAAATCATATATCATATCATCTAATCAAATAAAATCATATCATCTAATTGAATAAAACCATGTGTCTAATCAAATAAAATATATGTTCAACATGTCCTAAACTAGGGAGTCATCTAGGCACATGTGAATAGAGCGACTTCCACAAGCATCCTCTGGCTGTGAGACATCAACTAATCCCTGTGAATATAAATGCATACATATATATGATAATAATCTAAAATAATTAAAATATTATAAATGCATGTTTAAAATTACATATTTTTAAAACTTACCTGACCACTACTAGGTGTCACATCTACTGAATTGATCCTATGAAAAACATCATCTGGCTGTAAAGCAGCAATTGACCCCTACAAATTTAGTGTACAACAGTTGGTTATATACATGTACATAGTAGATATATTATGTAGAGTACTTGAAATATATAAATACATGTGTATATATGCATTCTCAAACATACATATATCTAAAACTCACCTAGCCACTAGTAGGTGTCACATCATGTGGAAGATGCTCTGAGCCCACACTAGAGGTAACATGCTCTGCTAACTATGCCTACAAAATATTATACATTGAACAAACATCAATACATGTGTGACCTACAATTAATTGTTCACTAAAACTCCTAATAAAATAGAAAAGAAAATTTTATATGTACCTAAGTCTCAAGAGTAGGAGGATCATCAACATGCTACACCATCGTATCATCAACTGATACTACATCACCCACACCACCTAAGGTCCCGAACCTCTATAGTAATGAGGAGTGTAGGGGTGACACCAGCTGGGAGGGGAGTGATGTAGAAACTTGAACCATATAGATGCAATAACATATCCATAAATGACCTGCCATTAGTGCCAACATCCACCTCACCCAACCCACGCAACTGGTCATCAAAAGTGTCTAGGCCCTTAGTGGTGATGCATACATCTCCAATCTATATACCTAGCTCTGTAGCTGTAGAGTGATTTGTGGGTACCTGGTGCTCTACACTATGCTCTGCTTGACTAGTAGATTGTGCATCTTGTGTCAGTGGAACTACAGGACCCCGTGTAAGTGCAATGAAATCCCTGACTAAATGTATGGGGATCCTGTGCATATCAACAATATGAAAATAGGCTTGTAGGAGATCCTCCAAAAAGTAAAGGGCCATATCTAAATTACTTTGATGACCCGATAGTGCTCGTATCTCACTAGGTATAGGAAGACCTGTAGCTCTATATGTCTCCTCATTCACACCTGTAGTAGTACTAGACAAAGCCTCAGAAGATGATCTGGCTCTACTCGGTCTAGTCAAAATGTATCTACCCATTGAATCTGAAGTGATCGATGTGGCTACAGAAGCAATCTCTCCTATACTATCCACAACTCTCCTCTAAGAAGCAATGATGACTCTATCTATAGTAGCAGCCATTGTCGGTACCACTACTGAAGTCCTCTCCCCCACTAGCTGTCTATGAGGCTGTACAACTCGATCAGCCCTATGATACTGATCGCGGTCTACAACCCTACCAAGCCCCTGACCACAAAATGGTGGGAAATCTAAATAGTTGACCCTGAGTCCCAAATGGAACTCAGCATACAACTGTTGTGCAAAATATAATGGAATCTGGTCATTATTTGGATAATGACCATGTGCTACAAGATGTCAAGGGTAAATCATACATGCAATCTGAGGTATCACACACCGTGTGACCTGATATGCCCTCACCACTCTCATCCCATCATAATGTGGGAAAACCTCTCGTTTGATGATTTCCTTGGAGACAAGGCTCTGAACCGTCACCAAGGAAATATCACCCGAGACCTCCTCCCTCAACTCTCGAAAAATGGCCTCAACTACTTGAGGCAGGAAGGAAGAGGTCCCAAGGTATATATAAGAGTCATGGAGTGTCTTAAGGGGTCATGGGTAACATAAAAGGTCCTAAGGGATCCTAGGTTACATTAGTGGATCCTCGTATGTATGATGGGTCTTCAAGATCTAAATAGATCATATATGTCTTAAAATATCATAAGGGATGTATAATGGTCCAATAATATTAATGGGTCGTAGATGTGATAAGTGGTCTAAGTGGTCCTAGGACATCCTAAGATTCTTTAATGGGCCTTGGGGGTCCTAAGGTTTCATATTTGTTTTAAGATTTCATAAGGGATCCAAATAAGAGTCCTAGAATGTTAATGGGTCGTAGGTGCAAATATAAGTGGTCCTACAATATCTTAAGGGGTTGTGGGTAACAATTAGTCCTAGATGTGTCTTAAGATAATGTAAGGGATGGATAAGGGTTAGGTAGAGTGTCTTAAGGGGTCGGGGGCAACATAAAAGGTCCTAAAGGGTCCTAGGTTACATTAGTGGATCGTCATATGTATAATGGGTCTTCAGGATCCGAATAGGTCATATATGTCTTAAAATATTGTAAGGGATGTATAATGGTCCAATAATATTAATGGGTCGTAGATGTGATAAGTGGTCTAAGTCCAGTCCTAGGACATCCTAAGATTCTTTAATGGGTCTCGGGGGTCCTAAGGTTTCATATTTGTTTTAAGATTTCATAAGGGATCTAGATAAGAGTCCTAGAATGTTAATGGGTCATAGGTGCAGTATAAGTGGTCCTAGATTGTCTTAAGGGGTCGTGGGTAACAATGAGTCCTAGATGTGTCTTAAGATAATGTAAGGGATGGATAAGGGCTAGGTAGAGTGTCTTAAGGGGTCGGGGGTAACATAAGAGGTCCTAAGGGGTCCTACGTTTCATTAGTGGATCCTTGTATGATATTAATTGAATCTAAGATGTACATAAATGTGTCCTAAGACAACCTAAGATATGTTAATGGGTCTTGATGATCTGAATGGGTCATATATGTCTCAAAATGTTGTAAGAGATGTATAATGGTCCAACAATATTAATGGGTCGTAGATGTGATAGAGAGAAATTATTAATATTTACAACTTTAAACTTAAAATTTAACATTTTCTAACTTTAATCTTAACGTTTTCTAACATTTTCTAACATTTCTACTATGGTTTCTAATATTTTGTAAATATTTTCTAACAGGTGCTAACAAACTATTATGATTTTCTAACATTTTCTAACATATTATAACATTTATACTATGATTTTCTAACATTTTCTAACATATTATAACATTTATACTATGATTTTTAATATTTCTATTATTTTCTAATATTTAATTATGATTTTCTAACATTCTACTATTAATTTCTAACATATTAGATAATATTTCTAACATTTGTACAAATTTCTAACATTTGTACAAATAAAAAATTATTTAAAACAAATAATTACCTAAAATAAATACAAAACATATTATTTACAATAAAAAATGAGAAAAATGTATGTACCTGATACTGCTATGAAACCAAAGATGTCGATGAACCTCAGGAGGCGCTGGTGTGATGTCATACTAAGGTAGTTCGCTCCAAGCCTTGGGGTCCACAAACAGTGTAAACTAAAAAGATAATAAAAAAAATAAAATGCTAGAATTTATAAACAATCCGGTCGTAAATGCCTTCACACGAAGCCCTAAAGAGGCTTTGTGTGAAGGCCCTCTTCGCACGAGGCCACTGAGGGGTCTTCACACAAAGCCCCTTGGTCGGTGCCTTCATGCGAAGTGGCGGGGATACTTCACACGAAGGGTATATTCCATACGAAGGCATTAAATTTAATTTTTTTCACACCGACATGATTTTGTTCATCCCTAAAAGTGGGACACAGCTTCATGGGATCACCCATAATATTTATAACTTGTTCAATTTTTTATGTCAACTTTCCTCTACCTGATTTTTTGAATTTTCATTGCCACTTAAGGGTGTAGTTTGGCACACCTTGATCTTGCACATGCCAATATGTATAATTCATAGAATGAACATTGTTATCATGTCAACCCCATAGTGAATGCTGGTTGGATGATAATAGTTGGTCTAAAATCCTCTAACAAGGTCACACCTCATAGTGTGTTTGTAACTTTTAATAGGGTTGGCTCTTCACTGACCTCACTTCATAAGAGTGAACATTTTTGGGTTGCTGGTCCCAAGTGGTTTTTCCCTTCACAGGGTTTCTATGTTAAATCTTTTGTGTTATGTGTTCATTGTGATGATTGTTTGTTATCATACTTTGCATATTACATGTTAGATTTGATCAGTAATCATTATATGTTGTTGAATGGTAATCGGTAAAAGCAAAGACAATATAGTATTTTATGTTACCAAGCTGCAAAAGTTTAAGTAAATTGTTTTGGATTATACATTTTCATTTGGGACCATGGATAATAGATTCACCCCCCTCTTAGTTATTCTAACAATTGGTATCAGAGCTGTGGTTGCTTGGAACAGAGTTTTAAGGAATTTAGCACAAAGGTCTCAAAATGTTTAAGAGGGAAGTGCCAAAGCTAAACAAGGATAACTTCACAATATGGCAAAGTCAAATGAAGCTACATATACCCAGAATTGGGAATTTTGCCCTAGATCTGATGACAAATGGATACCTTGCACCACCCACTGGTCCCTTGACCCTTAATCAAATATGGGATAGGCATGAACATAATGTTACTATGATGGAGATTGATGCTGCCTGTTCAGATGCTGAATTTGAAGACATCAAGGACTATACTACTACCACTTGAAGATGTGGGATAAACTAGTTCAAGTTTATAGTGGTGATGTGAATGTCAAGAGAGCAAGAGTCGAAAGCTTAAGAGGAAGATTCGATGACATGAAGATGACAAAAGGTGAAAACATTGTGCAGTACACAAATAGAATAAAAGAGGTAGTTCATGCTATTAGAGTATCAAATGGAGTTATTGATGAAGACATTGTGGTAAGAAAAATTATGAGAACCCTATTGCCTATCTATGCCATTAGAATATCTGCAATTCATGAAAATAGGTCAGGACCTAACAACACACTCACTCTTGATAATCTGATGCAAAATCTTACAACATTTGAACTGAATAATTATGATAATAGTGTTGCACCCAATGTTGAATCTACTTTCATGACTTCTCTGAAGATTGGTAGGTCTAGTAGCAGAAATAATAAGGATGATAGTGATAGCAATACTGATGATGAGCTTGATGAACTTGAAGCTCTTATGGCCAGAAGGTTACCTAAAGGAAAAGGAAGGTATAGAGGTAAATTACCTCTAGCATGCTTTAACTGTAAAGAAGTTGGCCACATTGCTGCTAGATGTCCACACAAGAAAGATGATGATAGAACCAAAGATCGATGTAAAGGAAGCTATGGGAGAAGATACAACAGAGGCTACCAACACTATAACAGAGACAACCAAGATAATAATGACAAAGGAAAGAAGGTTTTCTACATTTCTAAGGAAGAAGATATCACCGATATCGACACTGATGATGATGTGGAGGTAGTATTTTTGGCAATGAAGGATGATTTTGAAGAAGATGAAAGGTATGTAGAGACATCACTTATCTCTAAGGTTAATAAAAATAATACATGGATTATAGATAGTGGATGTACACATCACATGACTAGTGATGAAGAAAAAATTGATTATCTTGAAGAATACAATGGAGGATCTATAAGAATGGGGAATGATGCACCCTTTATGGTAAGAGGTAAAGGATCCCTAATGATAAATGATAGATTAAAATGTGAAAATGCTTATTGGCTAAGAGGATTAAACTATAATTTGTTAAGTGTGGCATAGTTGAACAATTCAGGCCACCGAGTTGCTTTTGAGAGCAAAAAGGTGGAAATATTTGATGATGGAGGAAGACTTGTTGGAACTGGTACACAATCTAGAGGTAATCTATTTTATCTTGATAATGATCAATCTTCTTGTTTATTGATGAAAGATGAAGATGCATGGTTGTGGCATAAAAGGTTATGTCATGTGAATTTTGATAACATGATTAAGATTAGTAAAAATAAAAGAGTTAGAGGTCTTCCTAACTTGTCAAAGCCTAATCATGTTATATGTCATGAATGTCAGAAAGGTAAGATGACTAAGTCTAGTTTCAAAAGCAAAGATTATTCAACAAAGAATATACTTGAGTTGGTTCATACTGACCAATGTCGTCCTATGAGAACTCAAAGTTATTATGGAAACATATATTTTATTCTTTTTGTTGATGATTATACTAGGTTGATGACTGTCATGTTCTTGAAAGAAAAATCTAAGGCATTCAAGATGTTCAAGTGATATAAAGAAAAAGTAGAAAAAGAGACTAGTAAAGATTTGAAATGCTTAAGATCTGATAGAGCAAGTGAATTTATCTTTGATGAATTTACTAATTTTTGTAATGAGCATGGTATTAAAAGACAGGTCTCTGCACCAAGGACACCCCAACAGAATGGCATTGCTAAAAGGAGGAATAGGTTAGTTGTTGATTGCACAAGGACATTAATGATTGAAAATAATCTTGTTCAGACATACTGGAGAGAAGCTGTTAGCACTACTGTCTATGTCCTAAACCAAGTACAACTGAAGAAGGACACTAATAAGACACCCTATGAGTTATGGTTTGGACACAAACCCACTGTAAGTTATTTCTGAATTTTTGGAAGAAATTGTTTTATTCTAAAAGATGAAAGAAATGGAAAGTTTGACTCAAAAGGTGAAGAAGGGATATTTCTAGGATATTCCACTAAAAGTAAAGCATACAAGTGTCTGAACAGAGTAACTAATAAAATGATTGAAAGTACTAATGTTTGAGTTGATGAGTTTAATGATAAGAATGTAGAGGAAAGAAGAAAGGAACCAAAAGACTATAGTAGATTCACTTACATTGAACAACCTGAGTATCTACCGACGCCGTAGATAGTGACAACTGGTCAGTAGGAAAACAATACCGAGGAACTAGAAAAAGAAACCAATGAGTAGGAAGGACCTACCGAGAAAGCAAATGAGCCTACACAGGATGAACAAGAAAGAAGAAATCAGATACTAGCAAGTTTTGTCAGAAGACATCATCCTAAGACACAAATCATTGGAGATAGACAAGTTGGCATGCAAACAAGGAGAAAAGCAAGACAAAGTACATGTCTAGTTTGTGATTATGAACCAAAAAATGTAAAAGTTGCATTAGAAAATGATGAATGGGTTAATGCAATGAAAGAGGAAATAGACTAGATAGAGAAGAACAAAACCTAGACCTTAGTACCTAGACCTAAAGATAAGAATGTTATCAGTACTAAGTGGATATTCAGAAATAAGCAAAATGAGAATGGAGAGGTAACAAGAAATAAAGCTAGATTGGTATGCAAAGGATATGCACAGGAGGAAGGAATTGATTATGGTGAAACATTTACACTTGTTGCTAGATTAGAAGGAGTCAAAATGTTACTTGCATATGCTACACACAAAAAGTTCAAAGTTTACAAAATGGATATCAAGTCAGCATTTCTGAATGGGATACTTGAAGAAGAAGTCTACATAGAACAACCTGAAGGGTTCGTTGATCCAGACAAGAAAGATATGTTATGTAGATTACATAAAGCTTTATATTGTTTGAAGCAAGCACTAAGAGCCTAGTATGAGAGGCTGCATACTTATTTGTTAAGTATTGGATTTGTTAGAACAAGTGAGAACAACAATTTGTATATGAAAGGAGATACTGATGAGATTATTCTTATTGCTGAAATATTTGTGGATGACATTATTTTTGGAGGACAAGATCAAATCTGTAAGTCATTTTTTGATGAAATGAGAAGTGAATTTGAAATGTCTATGTTCAGAGAGATTAAGTTCTTTCTAGGACTACAAGTGATTCAACAGAATGATGGTATATTCATCACACAATCCAAATATATCAAGGAAGTATTGAAGACATTTGACATGGAAGATGCTAAACCCATGGGAACACCAATGGCTATTGGATGTAAACTGATTAAGGAAGATGAAACTACAGAAGTGAACCAGACACTATACCGATCTATGATTGGTAAGTTAATGTATGTAATGCATAGTAGACCAGACATAGCACATGTCATGGGAATTGTTGCAAGATTTTTTGCAAACCCTAGAGAGTCACACATGGTTTCTACAAAGAGAATATTAAGATACCTGAAGAAAAAAAAAGATTATGGATTATGGTATCCTAAGGAAGCCAAGTTTGAACTCAGAGTCTATACTAATGTTGATTGGGCTGGAAATGTGGATGACATAAAAAGGACCACCAGAGGAGCATTTTTCTTTGGTGAAAGACTTGTTACATGGACAAGTAAGAAGCAGGCTTGCACTTCTCAGTCTATAGCCGAAGCAGAGTATGTTGTTGCTACTACAAACTATTCAAATATTGCATATATTAAGCAAGTATTGGAAGGTATGAATGAGATAATCACTGAGCCGGTGATTATATACTGTGATAACACTAGTGTAATAAATATTTCAGAGAATCCAATGATGCACTCTAAAACAAAGTATATATCAATTAAGTATCACTACTTGAGAGAACAAGTACAGGAGAATCAAGTTAATCTAGATTTTGTTACATCAAAAGAACAACTTGTAGACATATTTACAAAGCCTCTACCAAAGGATACATTTGAATACTTGAGGACTAGAATTGGGGTCCATCCCGTATCTACCGATCACTAATGTGACCTGGGTGTTGCATCAACCTAATCTTATCAGGAGATCACTCATGTTGATGCAGCATAGTTCACACTTTGGATCATGTTTAAGGTTGTGAAAAGTTTGGAGAACTAGAATAGATTGGCATATCAGTATATAGAGATATAGAGAATGCACCAGAAAATAGAGAGTTACATGGCTACTACAGAGTTGTATGTTTATTTTTCACTTTGGCATTGTTGTCAAAGGGAGAGATAAACAATATGAAACAATATGCACCGATGTGAACACTGAAATCTATCTAAGGGAGAGACAAACTGAAAGAAAGGGAGAGCACTAAAGATCAGTTACTAAGAACACAAGAAGGAATCCAAGAGTTGAAAAGATCATATCTGTAGAATGTCAAAGCTGCATTGGTAATGTTGTTGAGTAACATAGTGATTAAACATATTAAGCTAGGGAGAGCTTGTACAACATTTGTTCACAGAGTTTTAGAATACATGTTTGGTATGTGTATGGTATATTTCATATTACTTGAGTTGCCATCAATGCCAAAGGGAGAGATTGATGAACTACAACTGATTTAGAACCTAATTCAAGATCTGTGATTAGAGATCATTGAGTTGCTAATTAGATATGTAATATGATTAGATCAGTAATATGTTTTCATTGATGTCAACTAGTTTGACATCACTTATTTTTTAAGTTACAATAACTAAACATCTGTAGAAAAGGAGTAAAAGAGATTAAGAACATAAAAATCTACATGAGGAAGATATATATGATAGATGAGGATAAGGAATACATTGAGTAACTTGCTGATGAGTCTATAACCTTATGTTATTGACTTGATTATGTTTCATTCATCTATGATGAGGAAAATAACTAAAAGACACAAGGCAATGTGGTCAGTTGATAAAGCATTATAGTATACACCGAGCAGTGTAGTGTATACCGAGCATAGTATAAACTAAGCTTGTGTTCACTAGCACATTTCTTTGTTAACAGAGCAAGAGAAAAGAACTAAATGATTAGTTTAGCTGATAAGGATTGATGAGCTGTAAAGTACATAGAAATTAGTGATGGAGATAATTTTTGTTATGAAGATCAACAGCTAGCATAATTCAAGGAAGATCTAAAGGATGAAATCAAAACATGTTACTGACACATCAGCCGAGGAAGGTTTAAGCGGCAAAATGGATGAAGGAGAATAAGTGGAAAAAACATATGGAGGAGAAGAAAATGATTTACTTGTCTATTTAAGAGACTAAGGTTTCATTACAAAACTTATGCCAGAAGAAGAAGGATTGAAAAATTATCACATGAACAAGCTTCATGTATTCCTGATCAAACTGGTTAAGGAGAACCGAACTGCATAGTTTACTGAGCATCAAAAACCTATTACCGAGTGACAGTAAGTCATTGATTATTGTTGATACATAATTGATATACTGATCAGAGGATTTGAATGGGCTTAAAATAGATCTAATAATCTACAATTGAAGTTTTATTGTAATCAGATCAACTATTGTTACATTTTAACCATTGTAAACAAGGAATTCTCTTAACAGAGTGAACTTGAAAGTCTTATATGTATCATTCATAGAATGAACATTGTTATCCTGTCAACCCCATAGTGAATGCTTGTTGGATGATAATGGTTGGTCTAAAATCCTCTAACAAGGTTACACCTCGCAGTGTGTTTGTAACCTTTAAAAGCGTTGGGTCTTCACTGACCTCACTTTAGAAGAGTGAACATTTTTGGGATGCCGGTCCCAGGTGGTTTTTCCCTTCACAGGGTCTCCACGTTAAATCTTTTGTGTCATGCATTCATTGTGATGATTTTTTGTTATCATACTTTTCATATTACATGTTAGATTTGATTATTAATCATTATATGTTATTGACTGGTAACAGGTAAAAGCATAGAAAGTATAGTATTTTATGTTACTGAGCTACAAAAGTTTAAGTAAATTGTTTTGGATTATACATTTTGATTTGGGACTGTGGATAACTAATTCACCCCCCTCTCAGTTATTCTAACAAAGGTCACTCCTAATAAGGTGAGTAGAATCTTTAACAAGGTGTAAAGTGTAAATCCTCTAACAAGGTGAATTCTTAGAAGAATTTTTAAATACCTTGACATGGTAGTCTTTAACAAGCTATTGTTGTTCTTAACCAAGCTATTGATACTCGTAACTAGGTATAACCTCAGAAGGGTTGTCATAATTTCTACTAACAAGAAAGATTTCCAAGTGCACTAGAAAAATTCATGGGCATCAAATGCACATGTGGTATTATCCCTCTAATAAGGGTTTCCATGGGAAAAATTTTGTGTCAACATTTTTATGTTTGTGAATTTTCTACTTGTTATTCTTTATTTTGATAATATTATCTACATGTTGGTTATTGTGAAATAATTTTTTTTAAATCATCATATTTGTGATTGCACTTAATCATCCCCACCCTCTCAGTGCCATATAATACTAGTATTTGGTATCAGAGCCTTGTCCCCTTGAAGAATTATAATACCTTGGGTAGATCCTTACAGGAAAATTTGGAGGGTTTGAAATGTGGAAGATAACTTGAGGAAGTTGAAAGGATTATCAAAGAAATAAAAGATCAGTTGAAGCATTCTTTGGCCAAGAAAAAATAGCTTTTTGAATAGTTCAATGAGACTCAAGATTAAATTAAGCAACTATTTGAATAGAGTGGATCTAAGGAATATTAAGTAGCCTTATAAGCCTTGTCTCAAGAGAATGAACAACTACACAAGGACTTGAAAATAATATAAAGAGGGAGTTATAAGCATTGGGTTAGGATATGGAAGAAATGAAGACTGATGAAGATGCCCTAAAGGATAAGGAATGGGTCTTGAAGGATAAGGAGCATTAAATTTTCAACTCAAAGCAAGAGGTAGGTACCTTGTATGCATATCCTTATGAGATTAAAGAGGAACTAGAAGATCTAAGAGGAGAGCTCAACAATATAATGATGAGAAATGAGATTATGGTTGATGCAACAACATCTTAGTTCCTTGGCAATCCTATGTCACCAAAAACATATTTGTGTTTTCTCTATGTTTCTCGGTTCCTTCTTTGATGGAGTTGGTTTGGTGTTTCTCAGTTTCCTTTGTTTACCAGTGTTGGTCAGTTATCTCTTTGATTCTCAGTTATTTCTCTAGTGCTTAGTGATGCTTGTCTAGCACTCAGTTATCCTTGCTTACCATGTTGGTTATTTTAGTTTTCTGTTGAGGCCAATTCTTGCAATTATATTTGGTCATTCCTTACATTGATGGTGGATCTGAAGGATGACTTGATTTGGTAGCCTCTTGTATAAATGTAGTCATTTGGTTAGAGTTTTGGGGGTTAGTTTTAGGATATAAAATAGAAGATAGGAAGGCCTTATAGCCCGAAATGTATGAATCAACTAAAGTTAATATATGAAATTTTTTGCATTCTCTCTCTCACTTTTGTGTGTTGTGGCTTCCATGTGTGATCTCTGCAAGGTGGATCTAGTTAGGGTGTGCATTTTTTCCCTCTCCCCATCCTCCCTTGTGTCAGGTGGTATCAAAGCTGAGGTGAGATATGGATATAGGTTTGCGAATATAGGTTTGAAGGTTCCTTCTTGTCAAATCCTAGTTGATTTGTTGTGGGGTAGCAGATTGTGATCTGAACTTCAATTGCAAAGGGTTTCAAGATGGTTCATGGGAGCTGAGACATAGATCTAGGATTGGGAGACATGTTGAGACAACTTATTGCTAGATTAGAAGATGTTGAAAGGGCTTAGAGAAGAGGAAGACATCTTGAAGATGTTAGTGATGATAAAATTGAAGAAGAACAAGGTGATGTAGAACATGCACTGACAATGGATCAAGATGAGGAAAGATTATTGAAAGCTTTGACAAATCTGAAGTCTACACCAAACTTTAATCCTCCTAAGTATAGTGGAAAATTGGATTCTGATGAATTGGTGGATTGGATCACTGGGATGGAAAGTACTTTGAATATGAAAATGTACCTGAAGAAAAAAAGGTAAAAATTACAAGCAAAAAGTTGAAGGGTCATGCATCCTTGTGGTGGGAACATCTATAGCTGGACGGAAAGAGGAAAGGCAAAGAAAAAATCAAGGTATGGAATAAAATGGTGAATAAATTGAAAGGAAAGCTCTTACCTTGTGATTATCAGATTAACCTAGTTAGGTGAATGCAAAGTTTGAAGTAGAAAGATAGCTCAATAAAAAAATATACCGAGGAATTCTATAGATTAGATATCAGATCTAGACATGCTGAAGATGATGTGGAAAGAATTGCTAGATACTTGAATGGTTTGAGAGTTTCCATCCAAGAAGAAATCAGTTTGGTCAAATTGGAGAACATTGAAGAGGCTTATCAATTTGCATTCAAAGATGAGGAGAAATTGAACAAGAGACATGTGTAAAGACAAAGATGTAGAGATGGTAGATTCCCTAGAGGAAGAGGTAGATCTTATGGTGAAAATAGTATATCTGAACCTAAAAAGACAAATCTAGATAAAGACAAGACCGATTGGAAAGGTTAAAGTTCATCTAGAGGCAGAGGCAGTAACTACCGAGGTGGTTATAATAGAGGTGGTTTCCGAGGAACTTGTTACAATTGTGGAAAAAAAGGACATATATCACTTGAGTCTACACATGCAAGTAAGAAGGTCGTTAATAGTAGCAATTTTTTGGTGCAGGAAGAGTCACCAAATGAAGCTAAGAAGGAAACTAACTTGATGGTAAGTAAAGCACTTTGGAGAGAAAGTAATAAGGAGGATCTGGTAAGAAAAAGTTTGTTCAAGACCAGATGTAGAGTTTCTAACAAAATTTGGAAGGTAATTATTGACAGTGGTAGCTCAGAGAATACGGCATCTGAGGAAATGGTCACAAAGTTGTAGTTGAAAAGGTTGGAACATCCAAAGCCCTATCAGATTTCATGGATCAAAGATGAGTATACACTCTTGGTAATTGAACAATGTTATGTGAATTTTAAAATTAGGAAGGACTATGATAAGGTGTTATGTGATATCATGCCTATGGATTGTTGTCATATTTTTTTGGGTAGACCTTGGAAATATGATAGACATGCTATATATGATGGGAGATTGCATAAATATACTATTTGGGCTGATGGGAGAAGACAAGTTTTGTTACATTTGATGGAAGAAACTGTAAGTAATGTTTGTACATCTATGAAATTTTGCCTGATGGAAGGAAGAAATTTTTTTAAGGATTTGAAAAGGAATAATGTACGTTTTTCCGTGATTCCTAACAAATCGAGTAAGAAAACATAGGATAGTATACCCGAGGAGATTGATAAATTACTCACTGATTACAGTGAGATCATTTCTAATATTTTACCCGATGGTTTGTCACCAAAGAGAAGCATTGATCATTGCATGGATCTAATCCCTGGAGCTAGTTTACCGAATAAGGCACCACATCGGTTAACACCTACCGAGAATCAGGAATTGAACTGATAGATTCAAGAATTGTTGTAGAAAGGTTTGATTAGAGAAATTTTGAGTCATTGTGTAGTACCTATTGTATTAGCACCTAAGAAGAATGGAGAATGGATAATGTGTACTGATTCCAGAGCAATCAAAAAGATAATAGTGAAATATAGGTTTCCTATACTGAGAATGGATGACATAATGGATAGATTGACTGGAGAAAAGTATTTTACCAAAATTGATTTGAAAAGTGGGTATCATCAGATCAGAATTAGAGAGGATGATGAGAGGAAGACTCCTTTCAAGACAAAAGAAGGTTTGTATGAGTGGTTGGTTATGCCTTTTGGCTTAACTAATGCACCGAGTACTTTTATGACGTTGATGAATGAAGTTTTGAAGAAAATCTTGGGTAAGTTTGTGATTATATATCTTGATGATATTCTAATATTCAGTAGGACCAGAGAAGAACATTTGTTGCATGTTAAAAAAGTATTGCAGAGGTTGAAAGAAGAAAAGATGCTGATAAATCTAAAAAAGTGTTCATTCATGAAAGAGGAGATTGTGTATTTGGGATTTGTGATTTTAGCCGATGGTTTGAAAATGGATCCTAAAAAGGTTGAAGCTATTTTGAATTGGCCTACACCTAAGAATGCTAGTGAGGTAAGATCATTTCATGGTTTGATAATTTTTTACTGAAAGTTCATTAGGAATTTTAGTTCAATTTGTAATGCTATGACGGAGACTATGAGAGGAGATAAAAGAGAATTTAAGTGGACACATGGAGCTGATAAAATTTTTCAGACTCTAAAGTAGAAGGTTGTTGAATTGCCTATTTTGGCATTTCTTGATTTCAATAAGGTATTTCAAGTAGAATGTGATGCAAGTGGAAGTGCAAAAGGAGGTGTATTGAGTCAAGAAGGTAAACCTGTTGCTTTCTTTAGTGAGAAGTTGAATGATGGAAAAAGAAAATATTATGTGTATGATCAGGAATTCTATGCTATTGTTCAAGCACTAAAGAAATGGAAACATTATTTGATACCAATTGAATTTGCATTGTATACCGATCATAAGGCTTTACAGTATTTGGGTAGTCAGAATAAGTTGAATCAAAGACATATGAAATGGGTTGAGTATTTATAGGGTTATACATTTGTGATAAAGCATAGGAGTGGAGTCACCAATTGAGTTTCCGATCCATTAAGTAGAAGAATAACTTTGATGACTGAGATGAAAATTGAAGTTCTTGGCTTTGATGACATGAGAGATTTTTATGAATTTGATCCTATTTTTTCTGAACTGCGGAGAAAGTGTAGAGTAAATATTCAAGATCAACCGAGTACTAAATGGAAAGAATATTTTATTCAAGAAGGTATGTTGTTTAAAGGTATTCAGTTGTCTATACCGAGAGGACCAATGAGAACTAATTTGATAAAAGAGAAACATAGTAGTGGTTTGGATGGACATTTTGGTGTTGATAAAACATTGAATTTTCTTAAGGAGAAATACTTTTGGCCACAGTTGTATAAAGATGTTCAGAAATTTGTGAAAAGTTGTAGAATTTGTCAAGTTGCAAAAGAAGTAAGTCAAAATACTAGATTGTATACACCAATTTCTATTCCTGGGAAACCTTGGATTGACATCAATATGGATTTTGTTCTTGGCTTACTAAATACAATAATAGGTAATGATTCTATATTCATTGTTGTGGATATGTTTTCTAAAATGGCACATTTTATACCTTGTAGAAAGACATCAAATGTAGTACATGTAGAAAATCTTTTCTTTAAGGAAATTGTTAGATTGCATGGATTATCGAGGAGTATTATCTCTGACTAAGACAATAAATTTGTTGGATACTTTTGGAAGACCCTTTGGAAAAAGTTTGGCACCGAGTTGAAATATAGTTCTACATTTCACCCACATACCGATGGACAGACAGAAGTTGTAAACAAAAGTTTGGGAAATCTTTTGAGATGTTTAGTTGGAGACACACCAAGTAATTGGGATTCTGTGTTGGCACAAGAAGAGTTTTCATACAATAATTTAGTGAATATGTACTAGAAAAACACCTTTTGAGATTGTTAATGGCATACAACTGAGAGGTATATCTGATTTAAGGGATATTGTTGATGAAAGAAAGAGAAGTGCTAAAGGAGTAAAGTTTTCTGAGTACATGATGACATTGCATGAAGATGTGAAACATAAGTTGGAGAAAAGTAATCATAAATTCAAAAATAGAGCTGATAGATCAAGAAGACATAAGACTTTTGTAGTTAGTGATGAAGTAATGGTTCATTTGAAGAAAGGTAGATTTCCTGTTGGAAAATATGGAAAGTTGAAAATGAAGAAGTTTGGCACTTGCAAGATAATTCAAAGAAATTTGATAGTGGAAATGCATATGAGATTGTGTTACCTGATGATATGGATATATTACTTATATTCAAAATTGTTGATTTGCATGAGTATCATGATTCAGATGAGGAAATGATAGTATCAAATGATTATCCTAAAAAATAGACCAAAGAAGTTGAGCATATTTTGGAGCAAAGAATTGGCTGAAGTACAAGAGGAAAATAGTATATGGAATATCCAGTAAAGTGGAAGAATAGACCAATTGAAGACAGTGCATGGATTTCACAATCTGAGTTGGGTGCATCTTAGATCGTACCCGCTTCATGATTCAAAGAGTCATTTTTAAATAACCCCATGTGTCTGATGCAGGAGCATCTTGGGTCTTGGAAATATTGTGTCACCAAAACATATTTTTGTTTTATCTATGTTTCTCAGTTCCTTCTTTGACCGAGTTGATTCAGTGTTGCTTAGTTTCCTTTTTTTACTGGTGTTGGTCGGTTATCTCTTTGACACTCAATTATTTCATTGGTGCTTAGTGATGCTTGTCTAGCACTCATTTATCCTTGCTTACCGAGTTCATTGTTTTAGTTTTTTGTTGAGGCTGACTCTTGCAATTATATTTGGTCACAAATTTAATGTTGTTATGTGTGGACCTAGATCTGGTCATTCCTTTCGTTGATGGTGGATATGAAGGCTGACTAGATTTGGTAGCCTCTTGTATAAATGTAGTTGTTTGGTTAGATTTTTGGGGGTCAGTTTTGGGATAGAAGATAGAAAATAGGAAATTAGAGATTATTGGTAGATCCTCGCATGTTGGAAGACTTCTGTGTTAGAAAGTAAAGTCCACCAAGATAACTGAGAGGCGGGGGGGGGGCTGAATCAGTTATCAGATGATTATAAATTTTATCAACTTAAACAACATTAAACCATGTAAGCAATATAATTATTAACCATAAAAATATATTCATACACAATAACACAATGACACAAGATATGTTGACTAGGAAACCTCTTGATCAAAGAGTAAACCCCGGTGGGAATGATGCCCACAAAAGATGCACTAATATGAATATTCCTTGTGAAAGGATGGACTTTGTTAGGAGTCTTATGAAATACATTTAGTACATATGAATCCCTGTTAAGAGATTTTGAATACCTATTAAAAGATTCTAAACCTGTTAAGAGTTATGGGAGACAGAAGGACCCACTACCCAAATAGCTTTAGGGTAAGATCACTAAACACACTATCCCACTGATCTTTGTATTAATCAATAGAATAATATGTTACCTCTTCTCTGACTGTGCCAAACTACACTCACTGTTACACCAGATCTCAATTTGAGATCTCTGTACCTTGCATGTCTTCCTTCATAAATTCACTTTCACAAATAGCTCTTTTCTTCACTTCATGCATACATCAACACATCCAACCATTACAACCATATTAAAATAAATAAAAAACATTCCTTCCTTTATACCACTCTTAAGTAATTACAAATGAGTCGGCATACAATTACAAAATAAAAGTTTCCACATGCTACATCAAAATTACACAAAACTGTTGGCTTCCAACTACAATAATTCTTCACTCGTGCGACCTCAAAGTTTGCACTATCATTCATGTCACTATCAATATTTCTTCAACTTCCCTTTAACTACACAAAACTAGATTCTATCCCGATTAGGAGAGATCATCTGATTTCCACAAACCGCTACTCAGGAACACTGCCTGAATATTGTTTCCACCAAAATGATCATAAATTATATGAATAAATGAATTACTATCTAAGCTCATTATCATAAACATATAACATATCAAAGAGTATATTTGATGAAGGGTGCTCCCCTTAATAATACAAAAACATAACAAAAATAGAGAAACAACAACAATATGCAAGAATAGAAAATGGGCTTCTTATTATCTCCACAAATGTGGAATTACAAACTTTTAGAATTACAATATGCAAAGCCACATGGGCATTCCCTTACAATATTCTGTAGGACAAAGCCTCGAATCAATACCTAGATCTCCTACCTAGAACCACCCTAGACAACACTACGGGCCTTCTTTATATAGGCATTTTCCACCGCCCGAGAAGGTTCTAGAAATTTAGCCCTTAGGGCCGAGCAAACTTAGAATTATTTTATTTTTCAATTTATTACATCAAATTCAGCTCAAAATAACTTTTGAAACCTGAACAAAATTTTTGAAGGAAAATTATTTTCTGCCATTTCAGGTGGCCTGACTTCTAGAGACCATAAGTCATCACCAATTGACCTGATTGACTATTATAACCCCATTTCGGAAAGGTCATGAAGTTCTCTACAAGCTTGACTTGCACAAGTGCCTATCACCCAAATTTTCAACCTCATCTAGGGCCTCTAAAGCCTTCAAAACTGAGTTTAAAGTTTTTGTACCCTACTGCTAATACTAAAAATCTTCAATATCTTCAACACTAGACCTGATCTAGCCATGAAACTTTACTCGTAGACTAATATGACTAAGATGAACCTCCACATGTAAAATCAGAACATTCTGAGATCATATGACCAACTTACTAAAAATAGCAAGTTTCAATAAATAGTAGCTCTACACAAGATAACCCTTAATGAATACAAAAATAGAAATATTTTTGGGTGATGCAAGATTGCTCTTACACCCAAGATGCACCTGCATCACACAACCGGGGTAATTTTAGAAGTGACCCCATCATGTCTCAGGTGTGTAGAGGAAAACCAAGGTGGTTAACCTCCTCCTTTGTCAGCCTGATGAATCTTCAATAGGTCATCCTTTCCACTTGACCATATATTCTTCATATGTCATATTCCTTGTGCTTCTACAAACATGACTATCCAGTATGTCTTCAATCTCCTTGATATTTGAACTGGTTGTTGGAATACTCCACTATGTTTCTATAACCTCATTTTCAACACCTCTTTCATGATATTATGTTAGATCTGAAACATTAAATTATGGTGAAATATTCAGCTTAGTAGGCAACTCGACCTCATATGCATTTCCTGAAGCATGCTTCTTTAGTATCTTACATGGCCCAAACTTCTTCATTTTCAATTTGTTATATGTACCAACTAGAAATTGCTCATTCCGTAAATGAACCATGACTTCATCTCCAACCAGAAGTTCCTTATGCCTCCTTTTCACATCTACCTTAGCCTTATACTGTGCATTCATCTTGGTAATATGCTTCCTCACCTCCTCATGGATGTTCTTCAAGTGTTCTACAAAATCCTTAGCTTCAGCACTACTTATTTCTCCTTTATCTATCTTTCTCAACTCAGATGCATTTCTTGCACTACTCCCATATACAATCTAGAATGGTGATTTACCAGTGCTCCTATTGCACAGAATTATTATATGCAAATTCTACCTATGGTAAAATCAAATCCCATCCCGTTGGCTTATCTCCAACCAAACATCTCAGCAAATTTCCCAAACTCCTATTCACCACCTCTGTCTGTCCATCAGTCTGTGGATGATGTGATGAACTGAACTTCAAATCTATCTTCAACTTCTTCCACAATGTATGCCAGAAATATCCAACAAACTTAGTGTCCCTATCTAAAACTATACTCTTCGGCAAATCATGTAGTCTCAACACTTCTCTGAAAAATAATTCTGCTACATGAACAACATCATTGGTCTTCTTGTAGGGAATAAAATGTGCCATCTTTGAAAATCTATCAACTACCACAAAAATTGAATCATGTCCCCACTGTGTCCTTCGTAAACCAGGAACAAAGTCTATACTAATATCCTCCCAAGGCTTCTCTAGTACAGGTAATGGTTGATACAACCTTGTATTCTACTTCATTCCTTTCACCATCTGACATACTTTACAACTCTGTACAAACTTCTTGACATCTTGCTGCAACTGTGGCCAATAATAATTCTCACTAACCAAAGCAAGGGTTTTATCAAGACCAAAATGTCCAGCCAATCCTCTGCTATGCTTCTCCTTGATGAGATTCTCCCTCATAGAACTTCATGGAATGCACAACTGACTCCCTCTAAATAACATATCATCCTGGATGATAAAATTCAGCCACTTCATTCTATCTAGAGTAACAAGTTCTTTACAAGCTTTCCAAGCTTCACCAAAATCAAGATCCCCCGGATACAAATTCTTGAGTTCCTTGAACCCAACCACTTCAATCTACATTTCTATCAGCAATAGTTTCCTTCTGCTAAGAGCATTTGCAACCCTGTTAGACTTTCCACTCTTATGTTTCAAAATAAATGTATAACTCTACAAAAACTCAACCCATTTCAAATGTCTTTGATTCAACTTTCCTTGACTATTCAAATATTGCAAAGCTTGATGATCAGTATACAAAACAAACTCCTTAGGAAGTAGATAGTGTCTCCACTTCTTCAATGCTTGAACTATAGCATAAAATTCCTAATCATAAACATAATACTTTCTCTTGGCATCATTTAACTTCTCACTGAAATAAGCAATAGGTTTACCTTCTTGGCTCACAATAGCTCCTATTGTAATACCGCTAGCATCATAATCTACTTGAAACACCTTATTAAAATTTGGAAGTGCTAAAATAGGTTGTTCTATAACTTTTTGTTTCAACAATTGAAAACTCTTTTTTGCCCCATTAGTCCAGTTAAATTCTTTTCTATCCCCTCTCATTGTTTCAGTCAAGGGTCCACAAATACTGCTAAAATTTATGATAAGCTTTCTATAAAAACTAGCCAAACCATGAAAAGATCTTACCTCAGTAGCACTCCTTGAAGTAGGCCATTCAAGGATAGCCTATACCTTCTTTGGGTCTATTTTTAGACCTTTTGTTGAAACTACAAATCCTAAATACACTAACTCTTTCTTCACAAAACTACACTTCTTCAAATTAATCAATAATTTCTCATCTCTTAACTTCTCAAACACCATACGAATATGCATCATATGCTCTTCCAATGTCTTACTAAACATCAAAATATCATCTAGGTACAAAATGACAAACTTACCTAGAAATTCTTTCAGAACCTCATTCATGAGCCGCATGAAAGTGCTCAGTGCATTGGTTAGCCCAAAAGGCATGACTAACCACTCATACAGTCCTTCCTTTGTGTTGAAGGTAGTCTTCCATTCATCTCCTTCTCTAATCCAAATTTGGTGATATCCACTCTTCTGATCTATCTTTGAGAAATACACAGCTCCACTCAAACAATCCATAATATCATCCATTCATGGCAATGGAAACCTATACTTGATTGTGATCTTGTTTATTGCTTTGGAATCTGTACACATCCTCCTTTGTCCATTCTTCTTTGGTGCTAATACTACTAGTATAGCACAGGGACTCAAACTCTCTTGAATCAACCCCTTATGCAACAACTCATGTACTTGTATGTTCAACTCTTCACTTTCTACTAGTGTCATTCTGTGTGTTGCCTTATTTGGCAAACTAGCTCCTGGAATCAAATCCATCTGATGACCAATCTTCCTTACCAGTGGTAATCCATCAGGTACATTATCAGATACAATATCTTGAAACTCATTCAACAAATTTGCAACCTCTACAAGTACATCCTTTATTTCCTCTTTACCAACTTTTAGAATTAAAGAAAAACACACATGCTCATGCCTCATACCATCTAGGAATTTTCTTCCATCAACAAATGTTATTCTTGCATTACCACATACCTTTTCTTCAGTCTCCTTCAATGGCTTTAGCTTATGTCACACTCCATCCTTTGTAAGTAATAGGTATTCGCACAACCATCATGTACAACACATTTTTCAAATTGCCACAATCTACCCAACAACATATGACGTGCATCCATAGATATGATATCACATAGTACATCATCTTGGTACCCGCCAATCTTGAACTTTACTAGGCACTGTTCAATGACCATGACCTTGTGGTCATCCTATACCTAGGCAATCTGATATGGATGTGGGTGTTTCTGTCTCTTCAGCTTCAACTTTGTCACCATCTCTTCTGACACAAAATTTTTAGTGCTTCCACTATCGATAATCACATCACAACATTTACCCTCACACTTGCATTTAGTGCGAAACAGGCTCCTCCTTTGTTCAGGTTCATTCTCACCACTTAGCAAGACTCTTTTGTTAATCAACATTTCTCCTCTTTTAGCATCTTCAGAATTTGATGATCTAGCATCTTCATCTACATGTGCAACTCTGGTCTAGCCTTCATTCCTCCTATCTATCCTTCCTTGGTGTTGAGGACATTCAAATTCACTATGACCTCTTCTTCATAGTGAAAACATGTTCCAGGGAAGCCTCCTCTTCCTCTTCCTCTCTGATATCTATTGTTCAAATCTTGGAAACAATTGGAATTGTTTCCTCTCTGATTTTGACTACTACTAGCCTCGTCCTTCTTTTTTAGATCTTCATTTCAGCCTCCATATGACCATCCACCAGATCATCCACCGCAACCTCTTCCATTTTGTCTGTTCTTGAACTTCTTGTTCAACTTTTCCTCTCCTTTTAGGGAAAACTGGTATGCCTCTTCAATACTGTTCATTCAAACCAGATTCAGCTCCTCCTGAATGCTTGGCCTCAACCCATTAAGGTAATAGACAACTTTCTTCTTATCCGCTTCTGCATGGCCTATTCTAATGAGGATTTGATAGAAATCCTCTGTATACTCCTGAACAAATCTTCCTGCTTGCTTCAAACTTTGCATCTTCTTCAGTACGTCAAGCTCATAATCAACAGGAATGAACTATCACTTCAATTTATCCACCATCCAATCCCATCTTATGATTTTATCCTTTCCTCTTCTGTTTCCCTCTAATTGAATCTCTTGCCCCAAGATCTTTGCATGACCCTTTAGTCTGGCCTTCGCAAATTTGACCCTATCAAGATCCTCAATATCTTCATACTCAAAATATTCTTCACATTCATTGATCCAGTCAATCAATTCTTCTGGGTTAAGATTTCTAGAAAATGTCAGAACCTCGATCTTAGGTCTTTTCCTAATCTTAGAAATGGCCTAGAAAAGCCTTTCTTCTTCTTGATTCAAAATTTCACCTTCTTCTTCTTGATCATCATTTCCTTCTTCGGCTTCATCCTCACTTTCATCTCTGACATTAAGATTCATTCCTCTACGAATCTCTTCTTGCAATGTTCGCACTTATCTCTGGAGCACTCTAACCATGGTCCTAGTGCAAACTACCTCACAGTTAGTAATCTATTTACACACTCAGAAACTCCTGCTCTGATACCACTTGATGAAGGGTGCTCCCCTTAATGCTACAAACACATAACAGAAATAGAGAAACAACAACAATATGCAAGAACAAAAAATGGGCTTCTTATTATCTCCACAAATGTGGAATTATAAACTTTCAGAATTACAATATGCAAAGCCACATGGGCATTCCCTTACAATATTCTGTAGGACAAATCCTCGAATCAATACCTAGATCTCCTACCTAGAACCACCCTAGACAACACTATGGGCCTTGTTTATATAGGCATTTTTCACCACCCGAGAAGGTTACAGAAATTTAGCCCTTACGGCTGAGAAAACTTAGAATTATTTTATTTTTCAATTTATTACATCAAAGTCAGCTCAAAATAACTTTTGAAACATAAACAAAAATTTTGAAGGAAAATTATTTTACAGCATTTTAGGTGGTCCGACTTCTGGAGACCATAAGTAATCACTAGTTGACCTGATTGACTATTGTAACCCCATTTTGGAAAGGCCACAAAGTGCTCTATAGGTTTGACTCACATAAGTGCCTGTCACCCAAATTTTTGACCTCATCCGGGGCCTCTAAAGGCTTCAAAATTGAGTTCAAAGTTTCTATACCCTGCTACCAATACCGAAAATCTTCAATATCTTCAAAACTAGACTTGATCTAGCCATGAAACTTTATTGGCATACTGATATGACTGAGATGAACCTCCACATGTAAAATTAGAACATTCCAAGATCGTATGACCAACTTACTAAAAATAGCAAGTTTCCATAAATAGCAGCTCTGCATAAGATAGCCCTTAATGAATACAAAAATAGAAATATTTTTGTGTGATGCAAGATTTCTCTTACATGAAGGATTCTCCTACATCAATATCCTCAACATTGCATAGCTCCAACTACAATATCCCATGTGTGCTAATCCAAACACTGTATGCTTCTCTACAAGTGTCTGGTAAATCACTGTGTTGACATCAATGACAATCATAGTCATGAATGCAACAACAACTTCTACAGAATGGCTTCCAAATATTTAGCATTCATTCCTAACAATCTCCCCCATTGGCATTGATGGCAACATAGTGGAAAAAACATCCAATGTTCCAAAAATCCAATACTGCAATACTGTTGCTTCAAGTCCTCTTCATTAATAAAATCTTGCTTTGTTTTCCTTTTTAGAGAGTACAAATAATTTTTTCATGTACACTTCTCCCCCATTGACATCAATGACATAAATCTCATCATTATGTCAACAACAAATCCAATGTCAAAAGTCACTATTCAGAAAATACATTCACTAGAGTCCTCATGACTCAACTCAAATACAAATACTCCCCCATAGAGGAAGTACCAACGTCTAGTCCAAAAGAAAGATAAGGCTCATATACCACTGGACGAATGCAACCAACTGCATCACTTCTCAAAAGTAGGTTGGGGCATAACCCCAAGCATACCTCTCAGATATTCAAATGTATCCTTAGGCAAAGGCTTTGTAAATATATCTGCTATCTTCTCCTTTGTACTTATGTACTCAAGTCTAACTTCTTTCTCAGCAACTTTCTCTCTTACAACATGATACTTAATCTCTATATGTTTTGTCTTAGAATGTAATATAGGGTTCTTAGACATACTAATTGTGCTGGTGTTGTCACAATGTATGACAACAGGTTCAACAAACTTTATTCTAATATCCTTCAACATTTACTTCATCCAAATTATCTAGTTACAATTGTTTCCTACTGCTACATAATCTGCTTCTGTTGTGCTCTATGAGATACAATTCTACTTCTTGCATAGCCAAGAAACCAATCTTCCTCCAAGGAAAAATGCTCCATCACTAGTGCTCTTCTTATTATCAACAATACCTCCCCAATCAGCATCTGTAGATGCACATAGGGTAAAATCATTAGATTCTTCATACCATAATCCATAGTCCATTGTGCCTCTTCAATATCTCAATATCCTCTTTACTAGTGCATAATGTGATTCTCTAGGTTTAGCTTGAAATCTTGCTACAATTCCAATTGAATGTGCTATATCAAGTCTTGTATGAGTCAAGTACTGCAATCCTCCAATCATAGATCTGTATTTCTTCTGTTCAATTGTAGGAGTCTCATCTGTGCTAGATAATTTATGTCCAGTTACCATAAGTGTTCCAACTAGTTTACAGTTCTCCATTCCAAATATTTTCAACAAGTCATTCAGATACTTTTTCTGACTTACAAAGATACCATCATTATTCTGTGTTATCTATAATCCCAAAAAGTATTTCATTTCACTAATCATACTCATTTCAAATTGAGTCTTCATTTCATCAGTAAATTTATCACTAGCTTCATCTTCTCCTCCAAAAATAATGTCATCAACAAAAATAACTATAACCAACAAACCTTTTTGAATTTCTTTTGTGTATAGATTACTATCAGCTGTTCCTTTTGTAAATCCCAACTTTAACAAATACTTGTCCAATCTTGCATACCAAGTTTTAGGTGCTTTCTTTAGTCCATATAAGGCTTTCTTCAGTTTACATACCATGTCTCCTTCTTGAGTCAAAGGAAAACCTTCAGGCTGCTCAATGTAGAGTTCTCTTCCAATTCTCCATTCAGAAATAGTGACTTCACATCCATTTGATATACTTTGAATTTCTTGTAAGCTGCATAAGTGAAAAACATTCTTACTACTTCAATTCTTGCAACAGGTGAAAAGGTTTCTTCATAGTCAATTCCTTCTTGCTATGAGTATCCCTTACATACCAATCTTGCTTTGTTTCTTACTATTTCTCCTTGTTCATTCATCTTATTTCTAAATACCCATTTAGTTCCAATAACATTCTTGTCTTTAGGTCTAGGAACCAATTCCCATGTCTTGTTCTTTTCAATCTAATCTAGTTCTTCTTTCATAGCATTAGTCCAACTTTAATCTTCACAAGCTTCACTAGTAGTTTTAGGTTCAATTTGAGAAATCAAACATAATTTTTCTTGTACCTTATTCTGAGTTAGAACTCCTCTTTTGATGCTTCCAATAATTTTCCCAATAGGATGATTTCTTGATAAAATCTTGTTAGGTGTCACTATCTCAGATCTCACTTCAGGTGTAGGTTCTTCAATGACTTTAATGTGGCTTTCATTCAACAAATGACTGTCAGTCTCATAAAATAATTTAGTAGATCTAGTGTTAGGTTTAGGATGAGCTTCTTCATCTGATTCATAATTAAGTATTCTTTCTTGAATTTTGAACTTTTCATCAACTTTAATATTTGTGCTTTCAACAATAGTCTTAGTTCTTTTATTGTAACATCTATAGGATTTTCTTTTCAAAGAATATCTAAGAAATATACCTTCATCACTTCTAGGATCAAACTTTCCAATATCATCATCTCTTTTTATATAACATTTTCTTCCAAAAATTATAAAATACTTAACTGAGGGTGCATGTCCAAACCATAATTCATAGGGTGTCTTGTCTATGTCTACTCTAATTTGTAATCTGTTCATTGTATACATTGTTGTGTTCACTACTTCTCTCTAGAATATCTTTGCTAAATCATTCTCAAATAACATAGCTCTTGTTGCTTGAGTCACTGATTTGTTTCTTCTTTATGCAATACCATCTTGTTCAAGTGTCCTAGGGGCTGAAAAGTGTCTCTTAATTCCATTTGTTTCACAAAAAGTGTTAAACTCTCTAGAAGTAAAATCTCCACCTCTATCAGATCTCAAACATTTAATCTTCATTGCAGATTCATTCTCAACTTTATTCTTAACAATCTTAAACTTATCAAATGCTTCAGACTTTTCTTTAAGAAATGCAATCCACATCATTCTTGTAAAATCATCAACAAGAATCATAAAATACCTTTCTCCATAGACTCCTCTAGACTTGGTAGGACCACTCAAATCTATATGAACAATCTCCATCTTTTGTGAAAATGTAAACTTCTTACTGGGAAATGAACTTATCTTCTATTTAGCCATCACACATTCTTTGCAAACCATGTTAGTAGGCTTCATAATTTAGGCAAATCCCTTATTGCAAGTGTAGTACTTACTTTCACAATGTTTTCAAAGTTTATATGACAAAACCTTCTATGCCATAACCAATGTTCATCAATTTTAGTAATCAAACGTGTCATCTTAGTAGGATTCAATTGAAATACATTACCTCTGGTTCTAGATCTAGTTCCAATTAGATTTCCATTTTTATCCTTAATCACACAAGTTTTCTTAGTAAACCAAACTTGATATCCCTTATCAACTAACTATCCAACACTTAAAAGATTATGTTTCAATCCATCCAAAAAATAAACATCATCAGTATTAGTCTTTCCATCAAGAGTAATAGATCATATACCTTTAATCAAGCAAGGTGCATTGTTTCCAACTATAACAACTCCTTTATCATATTCGTTAAACTTTATGAACTTTTTCATGTCTCCTGTCATATGATGTGAACAACCACTGTCTATAATCCAATCAACTTTATTTTCAACTTGAGAAACTAAGACTTTTTCTTCCTTAACATCAGTTTTAGGATTCTCTTCTTTAATTGCTACAAATCCTATGTCATCATTATTCTTAGTATCACTTTCACTTAGAGTTCTCTCTATACTACCTTCAAGATCTTCATCATTAGCATAATAACATTCCTTAGATCTTATAGGTTCAAAATTATTTCTATACTTTTTAACTCTCTTAGGACACTTCGATGCAAAATGACCATATTATTGACAAGTCCAACGTTTAAAAATTTTATTACCGTCTGGTTCTCTCTTCACAAGAAAGGAAATAACTTCTTCAATCTTCTTGTCTTCTTTATTTATAGATCTACTTCTGCTAGCATAATCTCCACTCACACTGATGCTTCTTGACAAAGTAGGGAAAACAATAAGAGCACTGAATGTTGTCTCCATTCTAGGTAAGTCTCCTGATAACCTCAGGTTCATCTATGTTGCTTCTAATCTTCCAAGAAGAGTCTCTCTTGTAAAGTTTGTAGTATAAGGTATAGATTGTTTAATCATTTATTTTTTCTGCTTAAATACAGGAGTCAATGTTCTCAAAATCTTCCATATCACTTCATTCTCTATCTTTGTTCCTCCACAAGATTTTATACCTGTAGCAATTTCTGACATTCTACCAATATAGCTTCTAATAGATTCATCTTCCAACATTTTTATATCTTGAAATGCACATATCCAATTATGTAATCTAACTCTTTTTTCATGTTCATCACCTTCAAAAGTAAAGTGTAAAGCTTTCCAAATTTCATAAGATTTTTTCAAACATTTTACCTGACTATACTCATTCTCCGGAAGGGCTGTCAAAAGTACTTCTCTTGCAAGTATGTTACACATGAATAGATCTCTTTCATCGGTAGTACATGTTTCAAGATTGTCCTCTTCAATGATAGTCTTATCATTCTTTGTAATCAACCAATAACCTGGTCCTAAACATAGTAGGTGTGTCTTCATCTTTTCTTTCCAGTTGTCAAAATTTACTCCATCAAACTTAGGGCTTTCTTTCCTTAAATTTTCCATGGATTTCCTTAAGCTGTTAAACTTCTTTTTCAAGGACCTACCTTTCTAATATCAATTGTTAGAAAGTAAATTCCACCAAGATAACTAAGAGGGGGGGTGAATCAGTTATTAGATGATTATAACTTTTATGAACTTCAACAACATTAAACCATGTAAGAAATATAATTATCAACCATAGAAAGATATTCATACACAATAACACAATGACACAAGATATGTTGACTAGGGAACCTCTTGATCAAAGAGTAAACCTCGGTGGGAATGATAAGCACAAAAGATGCACTAATATGAATATTCCTTGTGAAAGGATGGAATTTGTTCATAGTCTTATAAAATACATTCCGTACATATGAATCCCTATTAGGAGATTTTGAATCCCTATTAAAAGATTCTAACCCTGTTAAGAGTTATGGAAGATAGAAGGACCCACTACCCAAATAGATTTAGGGTAAGATCATTGAACACACTATCCAACTGATCTTTGTATTACTCAAAAGAATAATATGTTATCTCTTCTCTAACTATGCCAAACCACACTCACTATTACACTAGACCTCAATTTCAGATCTATGTACCTGACATGTCTTCCTTCACAAATTCGCTTTCACAAATAGCTCTTTTCTTCACTTCATGCATACATCAACACATCCAACCATTACAACCATATTAAAATAAGGAAAAATATTCCTTCCTTTATACCACACTCAAGTAATTACAAATGAGTCGGCATACAATTACAAAATAAAAGTTTCTGCGCGCTACATCAAAATTACACAAAACTGTCAACTTCCAACTACAAAAATTCTTCCCTCATGGGACCTAGAAGTTTTCACTATCATCCACATCACTATCAATGTGTCTTCAACTTCCCTTTAATTGCACAAAACTAGATTCCATCCTGATGAGGAGATATCATCTGATTTCCACAAACTGCTACTCAGGAACACTGCCCAAATATTGCTCCCATCAAAATGCTCATAACTTCTATGAATCAATGAATTACTATCTGAGCTCATTATTATAAAAATATAACATATCAAAGAGTATATCCTCAACATCGTATAGCTCCAACTACAATATCCCACATGCGCTAATCCAAACATTGTCTGCTTCTCTGCAAGTCTCTAGTAAATCACTGTGTTGACATCAATGACAATCATAGTCATGAATGCAACAACAGCTGCTACATAATGGCTGCCAAACATTTAGCATTCATTCCTAACATTTTGTATTTGATTTTAATATCTTTCCTAAATCAGGAAGGCCTTATAGCCGGACATGTATGAATTAATTGAAGTTAATATATGAAAGTTTCTACATTCTCTGTCTCACTTTTGTGTGTTGTTTCTTGTGCATGTGATCTCTGCAAGGTGGATCTAGTTAGTGTGTTCCTTTGGCCCCTCTCCCCATCCTACCCTTGCATCAATGGTAAATGAGAATGAGAAAGTGAAAGGAGAACAAAAAAATGCAAATGATCTGCTAAATAAAAGAAATGAAATTTCTGGAAAACTTAATGAGAAACTCCAAAATGAGAGAAGAAGGAAGTGCACAACCAGTCTAGGCTTTACTGGTCAGACTAATTTTAAAGTTGGTGAATCTTCTTGAAATAAAGAGATCAAGACTGAAGGAAAGTCTTCACCAAAGATAACCAAAATAAATTCTTGTAAGAAATCTTAAAAACCTATATATTTTAATTGTCATAAAGTGGGTCATACTGCTAATATTTGTAGAAGCAAGTTAGTTAGTAGGCCGAATACTTATGATGGGTATTACTATAATTTTAATAAGTATGGGAATAGTGCATATGATTGTAGATCCAGATCTAGTATTAGATATATTATCTTTGATGGATACTATTAGAATTGTAATAAATATGGCCATAAAGATGATGAATGTAGGTCAACAATGAATAATTTGAGGCCACTTGTGAACTAGGAAAGACCTTACCAAAGGGAAAGGAAAGTCAGTGTTATATTCTCAGTTTTTGGTAATTATGGACATATGGCTATGAATTTTAGAATGAGGAATGGAAGAGGTAATGCTAGACCATGGAGGTTAAATGGCATGACATGTTTTTACTATCACAAGATTGTTTTTTTAGAAACAGACTGTAGGCCAATGAACCAACTGGTAAACTGGTTAGAAAATCAAAGGGGAATTAAATTGTTAATGTGGAAGAGACCAGGAAAGAGATGAAAAAGACTTGGAAGAGAAAGGAAGACATCAATTCATCAAAGGAATCAACATCTCCATCAGGTGTGGATGGTTCATCATCTAAATAAGCCTTCATGTGGCTTAGGGGCTAGAATTATTGTTGAATCCATCATTAGACTCCCTCTATAAGTGTTCGATAAGATATATTAGCTTTTAAAGATGCAATAATGTCTTTTGGAGAATATTGTAAAGTTTTTTTGGATTACATGATGTTTTTATTATCGGTAATGAACTTTTGTGCTAATCAGTGAAAAGGAATTTTATATCAATAAGTGCATTTAATGCATGTGTCCTGACATAGATAAAAATTCTATTTTGGATTTCATTATTCATCTTGTACATTTTGAGAGCATTTCTAGAATGAAAGAAATGCCATTTGTTGAGATCCAAGCGATAAGAAGAGATTGTTTTTGGTGAGTTGAAAGAGGAATTTGATTTCTTTTCATGGTTATTATTATGTTGTCAACAAGAACCCTAGTTTTGAATAGGTTGAGGTATTTATCTATTGTCTGCATTTGTGATTGAAAAATAAAAAGGCCACTCCTAATTTAATTGATGTAACTAAGAGCCCTAGACAAGAGCTCAAAAGCCATCCATTTAAATCAACAGAAAAAAACCTAGCAAGTGCCTTAACTAATGTGCCCTATCATGTTCTACATATTGAAGATTTTACAACATGCATACATTACAAGTTGGAAGATGTAGGTTTTGGAGTAATCTATGAACATTACAAGAAATTGAGTGATTATAGGTTAGTGTTTAAAGATGAACATAAACACATCATAGACAAAGATTTTCACCATGTGGTTAGTTATTCTAATGATTTTGAAGATCATATCATAAACATCTTGAGTAGAATTCATGATCAATTTATGTGGCTTGACTGACAACAAAAAAATAACAAAGGAATCAATTCATGTTGTTACAGATCTAGGTTCAACTAGTATAGTACTTGGTCTTTGTACCATACCCAAAGAAGAAGTAATAAGTATAACTAAATCCAAGTGGGATGGTCATGCGATGATTGTGAATGATATCATAGATGAATAGGTGAAATATGCATCAATAGTTATTGGCTACAAGGTCACCACTCTAGTTGGTTAAATACCATGTATGAGGTGGTGATATTCATATAAAATATAACCTTATTATATCTGAAATATGTAATCAACATAAACAACAACCATACATAATGACACCATATTTGTTAACTAGGAAACCTCTTGATTAGAGAGTAAACCTCGGTTGGGATGATACCCACAAAAAATATATACTAATATGAAAATTCCTTGTGAGAGGATGGAATCTGTTAGGAGTCTTATGAAATACATTCGGTACATATCAGTCCCTGTTAGGAGACTTTGAATCCTTGTGAGGAGATTCAAACCCTATTAGGAGTTAAGGAAGATAAAAGAACCCATTGTCCAAACAACTTCAAGGGAAAGATCACCTAATGGACTATCCACCTCATCTTTTTATTATCCAAACATAATAATACCAAGTATAATTGATCTCAACAAGTTCTCTTCTCCTCTCTAACTGTGGCAAAACTATACCAATTGCTTCACCAGACCTCAATTCCAGATCTGCTCACTTCACATCACATAAAAATCACTAATTCACATTATTTTACCTTCACATATTACATTCCCATACCAATTACAAAATATAAAACATTACATGTTACACATTATTTCCATAATTACATAAAAATGGGAGCTCACAAATGTAATAAATCTTCACATGTTCAACTCTAACTATGATAATTCATCTAGGTCTCCTTCACAATGTCTTCAACCTCTATATAAATTCTCTTGACTATATTCTATCCCAGTTAGGAGATATAATCAGATTATCACAAACCCCTTCTTAGGAACATTGTCATAATACCATTTCCACTAGATTACTCATAACTAACACAAATAATTGGATATCGATACACGCTCTTAACCATGATATTAGGACACCATAAGGAACATGTCCTCAACTTCTCATAACCTCATCTACAATACATTATGTCCGCTAATCCAAACTTTGTCTTCTACTCTAGTAATCTTTAGTATAAGCAATATGTTGACATCAATGACAAACACAGTCATGAATACAACATGCGCCTACTCCAAAAATTATAGAATAATCCCCCATAGGACATATTCAACATTCATGCTAATAATCACCCCCATTGGCATTGATGGCAACATAGATGAAAAATATCCAAGCTCCATGAATACCAAAGTGCAATACTACTGCTCTTCTTTGAATTTTCAAATCCTCAATTCACCAATCATTTCAATGTTTTTAATGTATCCTTCTCCCCCATTGACATCAATGAAAAAGAAAGCATCACTATGTCAATCCAATACAAGATTGAATGTCCAAAGACACTATTTGAAGATACCTTTTACCAAGAGTCTTTTATGACTTGGTTCAAAAAAATAGATACTCCTCCATAGATGAAGCATTGACATATAGTCCAGAAAGATAGTTCTCTATACCACTAGATTGATGCAAATTTATGCATCACTACTCAAAATTAGGTTGGGGAATAACCCCAAGCATACCTCTCAAATAATCAAATGTATCTTTAGGTAAAGGATTTGTAAATATATCTACAATTTGCTCATTTGTGCTGATATACTCAAGTATGACTTCTTTCTCTACAATTTTCTCTCTTACAAAATCATACTTGATCTCTATATGTTTTGTTTTAGAATGTAATACTTACTGTACTTTTTTTATCACAATGTATGAAAAAGGTTCATTAAACTTAATTCCAGTATTCTTCAACATTTGTTTCGTCCATATTATGTGATTACTATTATTTTTTGCTGCTACATATTCTTCTTATGATGTACTCTCTGAGATACAATTGTATTTCTTACTTAGCTAAGAAACCAATCTTCCTCCAAGAAAAAATGCTCCACCACTTGCACTATTTTTATCATCCACACTACTTCCCCAATCTGCATCTGTAGATTCACATAGGGTAAAGTCATTTGATTTCTCATACCACAACCAATAATTAGTTGTACCTTTCAAATATCTTAATATCCTCTTAACTGCTATAGAATGTGATTCCTTAGGATCAACTAGAAATTTCACAATAATTCCAACTACACGTGTTATATCTGGTCTTGTGTGAGTTAGATATTGCAATCCTCCAATCATAGATTTTCAATTCCTTTGTTTAATTATAGAAGTCTCATCTATGCTAGATAACTTATGAACAATTACTATAGGTGTACAAATAGGCTTACAAATTTCCAAAATAAATCTTTGCAATAGGTCTTTCAAATACTTAGTTTGAGATAAGAAAATACCATCACTATTCTACATAATCTGTAAATACAAGAAATTTTTTATTTCTTCAATCATGCTCATCTCAAATTCTATCTTCATTTCATCAGAAAATTTATCACTTGCCTCATCTTCTCCTCCAAAGATTATACCATCAAAAAAAATGACTATAATCAATCGACGATTCTCTATTTATTTTAGGTACAAATTACTATCTATTGTACCTTTAGCAAATCCAAATTTTGCCAAATATTTATCCAATCTTGCATACCAGGTTCTAGGTTCTTTCTTTAGTCCATATAGTGCTTTATTCAATTTACAAACTATTTCTTCTTCTTGAGTCAAAGGAAAACCGTTTGACTTCTCAATGTAGACTTCTTCTTCTAATTCACCATTTAGAAATGCTGACATCACATCCATCTGATACACCTTGAATTTCTTATAAGCTGCATAGGCCAAAAACATTCTTATTGCTTCAATTCTTGCAACAGGTGCAAATGCTTCTTTATAATCAATACCTTCTTGCTCTGAGTATCCTTTACATACCAGTCTTTCATTGTTTCATACAACTTCACCTTGTTCATTCATCTTGTTTCTAAAAACCCATATAGTTCTAATAACATTTTTGTCCTTAGGTCTAGGAACCAATTCCCTAGTTTTATTCTTCTCAATCTGATCTAATTCTTCCTTCATTATTTGAATCCAATTGTTATATTTACAAGCTTCATCATTAGTTTTAGGTTCAATTTGAGAAATTAAACACAGTTCTTCCTGTCATAACTCATCTGTCTTTGCTTCCAATAATTTGATCAACAAGATGATTCCTTATCAGATTCTTGTTAGGTGTTATTGTCTCAACTCTTCTTTCAACTCTAGGTTGAGATCTTGGTTCTTTTCTTTGTTCTTCGTCATGAATCTCATTCTAAAAATTATTGTTAGTTTCATAAAATAATTCAACATTTTCTTGATTAGTTTTAGGATAGGCTTCTTCATCTGAATCATAATCAACTACTCTTTCCTGAATCCTGAACTTCTCATCCACTTTAACATTTGTGCTCTCAATAGTAGTCTTATTTATTTTATTAAAACATCTATAAGATTTTCTTTTTAATGAATAACCAAGGAACATACCTTCATCACTTCTCAGATCAAACTTACCAATATGACCATCTCTCTTAATGTAACACTTACTTTCAAAGATTCTAAAATATTTTACTGATGGTGCATGTCCAAACTGTAATTCATAAAGAGTCTTGTCTGTATATTCTTTGACGTGTACTCTATTCATTTTATACACTATTGTTTTTATTTCTTCTCTCCAAAATATCTTTTCTACATCATTCTCAAACAACATAGCTCTTGCTACCTCAGTTATTGATCTTTTTCTTCTTTCAACAATACCATTTTGCTCAGGTGTTTTAGGGGATGAAAGTTGTCTCTTAATTTCATTCACTTCACAAATAATATTAAATTATTTTGAAGTATGTTCTCCACCTCTATCAAATCTTAAACATTTAATCTTCATTCTTGATTCATTCTCAACTTTATTTTTAAGCAATATAAACTTTTCAAATGCTTCTGACTTTTCTTTTAGAAATTCTACCCACATCATCCTATTAAAATCATCAACAAGAATCATAAAATAGCTTTCACCATAGAATCTTCTTGTTCTTGTAGGACCACTTATATCTATATGAACAATCTCCAATTTTTTTTGTTTTGGTGAACTTCTTGCTAGAAAATGAATCTCTTTTGTTTTTCTATAACACGTTCCTTTCTTATCATGTTAGTAGGCTTCACAATTTTAGGAAACTATCTTATTGCAAATGCAGTACTTTTTTTCACAATGTTTTTAGAGTTTATGTGAAAAAATATTTTTTGTCATAACCAACTGTCATAAAATTTAGCAATCAAAAATGTCATCTCAGTAGGATTCAACTGAAATACCTTACCTTTGGTTATTTCTCCTATTCCAATCATCCTACCATTCTTATCCTTGATCATACAAGTCTTTTCAGTAAACCAAATTTGATATCCCTTGTCAACTAACTATCCAACATTAAAAATATTATGTTCAATCCATCCATGAAGTAAACAACATCAGTCTTAGTCTTTCCATCAAGAGTAATAGATCTTGTTCCTTTTATTCGGCATAATGCATTATTTCCAACTCTAACAATTGCTCCATCATAATTGTTAAACTTTATAAACTTATTTATATCACTAGTCATATGATGTGGACAACCATTGTCTATGATCCAATCTATTTTCTTTTCAACCTATGATACTAAATCATTTTCTTCTTTGACTTCTATTTCATAATTTTCTTCTTTTATTGCAAAAAATCCTATATCATCACTTTCATTATAACTTTAACTTAATAATTTTTCAATAGTAGCTTCAAATTCTTCATCATTAGCATAATAGCATTCTTTAGGTCTTCTAGGCTTAAAGTTCTTCTTATATTTATTCACTCTCTTAGGACATTTAGATGCAAAATGACCATATTCTTGACATGTCCAACATTTAAATATTTTCTTATCTTTTGGTTCTCTTTTCACAAGAAAGGAAATTCCTTCTCCAATCTTTCTATCTTCTTCAATCTTAGATCTTCTTTTGCTGGTATTATTTCCACTGACACTTGCAGTCCTTGAAAAAGTAGGGAAAGCACTAAGTGTGTTGAAGGAAGTTTCAATCCTAGGAAAATCTCCATATTGTCTCAGACTTATCTCCCTTGCTTCCAATCTTCCAAGAAGAGTCTCTCTAGTAAACTTCTCAGTACAAGGTAAGACTTGTTCAATCATCTATGCTATCTGCTTGAATATTGGGGTCAAGGTTTTCAATATCTTCCATATGATTTCATCTTTGGTCTTATTTCCTTCACAAGCTTTGATACCTGCAACAATCTCTGATATTCTACCAATATGTCTTCTAACAGATTCATCTTCCATAATTTTAGCCTCTTGAAATAAACATATCCAATTTTGTAATCTGATTCTCTTAGCATGTTTATCACCTTCAAAAGTAGATTCCAAAGCTAACCAAATTTCATGACATGTCTTTAGATTTTTTACCTCTTTGTATTCATTCTCAAGACAAGCTAACAAAAGTGCTTCTCTGGCAGGTATGTTATACATGAATAGATCTATTTCTTTCTCAGTGCAATCTGAAATATTTTCTTCTTAAATGATAAATTTATCATTCTTTGTAATCAACCAATATCCTTGTCCTAAACATAGCAGATGTGTATTCATCTTCTCTTTCCAGCTGTCATAGTTAACTCATCAAACTTAGGAATTTCTTTTCTGAAGTTACTTTCCATGGATCTCCTTAAGATGTTAAACTTTTCTTTCAGGGACCTGTCACTTTGATACCAATTGTTAGAAAGTAAAGTCCACCATGATAACTAAGAGGGGGGGCTGAATCAGTTATCTGAATAATTTTTTTTTTATTAACCTTATTATATCTGAAACATGTAATAAACATAAACAACAACTATAAAAAGGTAACCATACACAATGAAACCACATTTGTTAACTAGGGAACCTCTTGATCAAAGAGTAAACCTTGACGAGGATCATACCCGCAAAAGATGTACTAATATGGAAATTTCTTGTGAGAGGATAGACTCTGTTAGGAGTCTTATGAAATACATTCAGTACATATCAATCCTTGTTAGGAGACTTTAAATCCCTGTGACGAGATTCTAACCTTGTTAGGAGCTAAGAAAGACAGAAGGACTCACTATCTAAACAACTTCAAGGGTAAGATCACTGAACACACTGTCCAACTGATCTATTTATTATCCAAACATAATAATTCCAAGTATAACTGATCTCAACAACTTCTCTTCTCCTCTTTGACTTTGCCAAAACCCCACTAAATGCTTTACTAGACCTCAATATCAAATTGTCTCACTTCGCATCACATAAGAATAACTAATTCACATTATTTCATCTTCACATATTTCACTAAAGGAAAAAATCCTTCCTTTATACCATGCATAATATTTCATAATTGAGTTGGCCAATTAAGCTTAACGAATTACAAAATATAAAACATTACACATTACACAATATTTCCATAATTACATAAAATTGTTGGCTCAAAAACTTAATAAATCTTCACACGTGTGACCTCTGACTATGTTGACTCATACAGGTCACCTCCTCAATGTCTGTAACCTTTTCATAACTTTTCTTGGCTAGATTCTATCCTGGTTAGGAGATATAATGCGATTATCACAGACCTCTTCTCAAGAATACTATCAAAATACTGTTTCCACTAGATTACTCATAACTGATGAAAATACTTAAATTTTTGTATGTGGTCTTAACCATGATATTAGGAAACCATAAGAAACATGTCCTCAAATCCACATAACATCATCTGTAATACACTATGTGTGCTAAAACATACTCTATTTGCTACTATGCTAATCTCGAGTATAACCAGTATGTTGACATCAATGAAAAAGACAGTCATGCATGCAACATGCGACTGCTCTAAAAATGCTAAAATACTCCCCCATAGGAAAAATTCAAGATTTATGCTAACAAACGTTGACTATATGATCTAGATGAGGTGATGAGAGAATTGATTATGTTGAATCTGGCGAAGATCAAGAAGGGTAAGAGATAGAAATTCAAGTATTTTCATGTGATCATGTGCCTATTCTTCTATTTTCAAAAATGTTCCCTAGTATCAGTAATGTAGCATATATAGTAGGGACTCCTATTTTTATTCAAATAAATAATATGATCAAAATCTTGGGAAGTGAATTTACCAGCAAAATTTGGGGTTATTTCAAGCAATTTCAGAAGAACATTTATGAGAAAGAAATGATACCTTCAGAGATTATAGAAAAATAAAAGGATACCATTTGTTTTTTGGTTGATACTAATAATTATTGGATGGAAGCAGTAGAGCCAAGGACCTCATGGGTGATGCCTATGGTATATGAAGTAGAAGGAGATATTTTGAAAACATATGCATAAAACCTGTTAGTGCAATCGACAGATCCCAAGACTCCAAGGTTTGGGACATTTCAGGAAAAGTCACTTGAAGTGCATAATGAACTATTGAAACCAGTCATTGAGTAGAAAGTAAGAAAGAAGTAGAACAATTTATGATCCAAAAACATTTTAAAAAGGAAGAAACTAAGAAACCTAGAAATAACCATGCTACATAACAAGCCATCATATCAAGTGCTGAGAAGGATGATAATTTTGAAGTAGCAAATGCAACTGGTAGTTCCCTAACTAAAAAGAAAACAGGAAGTGCTACATTGAAAAAGGAGAAAGAAGATAAGTCAATAAGTCTGATGAGAATAACATTCATTCTACGAAAATACATGATAAACCCATAGATGCACAAGAACAATAGAAAATAGAGGAGAAAGAGTGATGAAGGGTGCTCCCCTTAATACCACAAATGCATAATAGAAACAGAGAAATAACAACTATATGCAAGAACAAAAAATGGGCTTCTTATTATCTCCACAAATGTGGAATTACAAAATTTTAGAATTACAATATGCAAAGCCACATGGGCATTCCCTTACAATATTATGTAGGACAAAGCCTTGAATCAATACCTAGATCTACTACCTAGAACTGTCCTGAACTGCCTAAGACAACACTACAACCTTCTTTATATAGGAAATTTTCCACAGCCTGGGAAGGTTCCAAAATTTTAGCCAACAAGGCCGACCAAACTTAGAATTATTTTATTTTACAATTTATTACGTAAAGTCAGCTCAAAATAACTTTTGAAAGCAAAACATAAATTTTGAAGGAAAATCATTTTCTGCCATTTCAGGTGACCCAACTTCTGAACACCATAAGTCATCACTAGTTGACCCGATTGACTATTATAACCCCATTCTAGAAAGTCCACGAAGCACTCTATAGGCTTGACTCATGCAAGCGCTTGTTAGAAAAATTATTGACCTCATCAAGGGCCTCTAAAGCCTTGAAAAATGAGTTCAAAGTTTCTGTACCCTGTTGCCAATACCAAAAATCTTCAATATCTACAAAGCTAGACTTGATCTATTAATGAAACTTTACTGGCAGGTTGATATGACCAAAATGAACCTCTAGGGAAGAAATCAGAACATTCTGAGATTGTATGACCAACTTACTAAAAATAGAAAGTTTCCATAAATAGCAGCTCTGCACAAGATAGCCCTTATTGAATACCAAAATAGAAATATTTTTGGGTTATGCAAGATTTCTCTTACACCCAGGATGCTCCTGCATCAAAGAGAAATAATATGAACCAATAAACTTGGTTACCGATCAAGCTACAACTGATGATGCACAAGATAATGTTCCTATAGATCATCAATGGGAACATCAAGAAGAAAAAGAGGATATAGTTAGAGATGTTGAAATGAAGAAAGATGAATTAATTACAAAGAAAGAACAAGAAAAGGAAAAACCTTCCTTACTATCAAAGATGAGTTTTTCTGAGGATGACTTACCATTCAAGGGGAAAGTATAATTAAGCATGATGAGCCTAGAGGACATGATAAATTTAATAATGGTGACCATGTCCAAAGCCAAGAGAGAAAAGATGAAGCAAGATGAAAAAATTATAGTGAAAGCCACAGACATATTTGTTGATATAGTGCTAGATGTCATTTATGATGAGAAGAATACTATGATTGAACAACTAGGATAGTTAATTATGACAACCGGTGAGGAGGTTAAACATCTAGAGGATTCTTCAATTGAAAGAGTAGAGAAGGTCTATGAAAAGAAGATCAGAGAAATTGTCATAGTCCATTAACGAAGACAAGAATAGTCTTACACTGGCTATGAAATGGATCAAGGAAGAATTAATTAGAGGTAAGACACCAAAGATTTCTTTTGATGTTTCTCATTTTATGAAAGATCTTAAGACTTGAAAAAGGATGAGTCTCAAAAGGAGCTAAATATTTTACCATAAAGTTATGATATCATTCATATGATTTCTACATCTTTTGGAGTTGAAGTAGGAAAAATAAATTAGAAGTTGAAGAAATATAAGGATGAACAAAATAAGAGACTTTAAAAATTGATGGAATTATAGAGAATTTTGTTCCCTAAATTAGACATTTTAGAACAGAGTTTGAAGGAAGAGATGAGCTAGCTTTACTAGCTGAGCTATTAAACTCAATGGAAGCATTAGTGGACTCTACATTTTTTCTTTATGGACATATACTTATAATGAAGAATCTCCACAAGTCATGGGTCAATCAGTGGAAAGTATTTTCAAGACTAATTTCCATGAGATTTTCAGTAGAACGTAATAGGTTATGATACTCTTGATAAATAATTTTTTTCTTTTTGCATATCTTGTAACACCTTCTCATTGTTGCCAAAGGGGCATGGTAGACTTGTACGATTAGTAGTAGTTTGAAAACAAAATTATTTGTACTCATGTAGTAAAGTGAGTAGTATAGGTGGAGTTATGTGTTATGTATAGTTTTATCATTTTTACACTTAGTCAAATTTTTCCTATATTTCCATCAATGCTAAAGGGAGAGATTATTGGCATTTTGATGAGGGAAATATGTATTTTGATCACACAAGTGTCATGTGATGTTGTCATTTTTGGAAACATTCTCTATTTATGCCAAGAGATCATTTTTACATATAGTGGTGGAGGGTCAAACTGAAGATGCAAGTTAAGTATTTAGTCAATTGGTAATAATATAGTAAGAAAGAAAAAGTCAATTGGATCAAAAGTTGGAGATTGAGTTAAGGTGTGTGATTGTACATACATTATTTACAATGTTATATGTTGAGCTATATCTATGATCGTGCATCAGTTGGTTTGAAGATTTGAACTAGTTATTAAGGATTGAAGTGGAACTGGTAGAAAGAATGGTGAATTGGTGCATATAGCTGGTTACATCTATGTTGTGATCAATGATAAGTGGTTGGCTGACATGTTTTCAAGATTTAATGTTTTGAGATGACATCAAGGATTATGAATTTTGATTTTGGTATGCTCTCTCATATGTTTACGTTGGATTTTAGGGCCGACTTGTAAACCATTTTAGGGTTTTAGCACCAACCTATAACAAGTATATAATTGGTTATGAAAATTACTAAGGAAGAAGTTGGATGATGTTATGATGGTATATGGTGATAGAAAGAGATTGTTGAAGATAGTACAAAGATAGTAAAGATCTTTCAACAACATAATTGATCTAGAATGCATTGGATTTTTCATGTATTGAGTACAAATATCAGGTCATTCTTAACTTGTTGATTCTAATAGATTGGCAAGTTAAATTCTTTAATAGGGTCACTCCTAAGAGGGTGAGAAAGATCTTTAATTAGGTCTAAAGTGTAAATCCTCTAATAAGGTGAACTCTCAAAAGGATTTTTAAATCCCTTGACATGGTAGTCTTTAACAAGATTTTTTAGTTCTTAAGCAGGATACAAATACTGTTAACCAAGTATAACCTTAGAAGGGTTATTGTAAAATTTCTCCTAACAAAGTAGATTTCCAAGTGTACTAGTGAAATTTGTGGGAATCATCCTCACACATGGTTTTTCCCCTCTGACAAGAGTTTCCACAAGAAAAATCTTGTGGCAAGTGTTCTATGTGCATGAATATTTTACTTGTATGCTTTATTGTCATAATATTATCTGTATGTTGGTTATTATGGAAGATAATTGTTAAAAGCATCAAATTTGTGATTACACTGATTCACCCACCTCTTAGTGCCTTATTGTACTATCATGAGCTTAAAAGATGCCATCAGATATCCCCTCAAGTAGTCAAGCTTCAAAAAGAGCATCTAGCTCTAATAACAATTGATAGATATAAGGCAACACACACAATTGAGAGACGAGGGGGGATAAATCATTTGTAACAGAACAAAATTCAACTTCCTTACTTAGATGTTGAATGATAAATATTAAATAACTAAACCATCAACACAATAACATATAACACCATTCTATTTGCATGGAAACCTAGCTAAGGTAAAAACCATAGTGGTGATCAAACACACTAGATGATGCATGAGCATATAAAACCCCTATTAAAGGTATAATGGAGAATGCAAATGCATTCAATCTCACTTCCTATAGGTCACTTCTCAAATAGAAATGAGGGAAACAACCCAAAAAATAAATAGAGTTGCAACCCCAAATATTAACTACAATCCACTATGGACAACAATCCAACAATCCATTAATTGTAAAATAGTCAGTTGGGTCTACAAATATTTACGATGGTAATGGAGACAATGGGCGATAATGGGAGAGTGGGGGGAAGTTTGAATTCAAACGTGGGTGGAAAACCTAGTTTGCAGGCTGAGCATGCTACTAACAATGGTGTCATTGCAGATCAGGGAGTGGGGAACGAAGAGAACATGGAAGGAGACCCAAGGGTCAAGCAAAAGACCCTGATAAGCCGGCTGGGGAGGGAGAAGGAAACCCTTCCCCTTCCCCCTTGACCATAAATACTCAAACAAAGGATCCAAGTAGAAAAGCCTCTCATCATCGATGGTCGACCCTTTTTGGTATACAACCTTTAGGCAAGTCTTCCTTCCCTTCCATAAAGGATCTTTCTGATAAAGATAAAGGAAATTTTATTCTGGAAATTCTTGATGAGCTGGTAGATCACAACATTACCTCAATGGACCACACTCTTGTAGGAAAATTTGTAGGGTCTAGACCCAACATAGATATAGTGAGAATCTTTGTGAAAAAGAAATGGGAGCTTAAGGGGCAAGTTCTTGTCATGACCATGGTGAAGGGATTTCTCTCCTTTGAGTTTTCCTGCAAAGAAGACCTAGACAAAATCCACTGTGCGGGCACATTCTCAATTGGCAAGGCTACTCTTGTGGTGCAAAAATGGACCCTGAAGTTAGATCTAAATTATTCTTTCTTCATCTAGGCCCCGATTTGGGTTCAACTCCTAGAACTCCCTTTGGAATTCTAGGTAGAAGATGTCTTTGGTAGTATTTCTAGATCCTTTGGTTCTCTTCTTTCCATTGGCCCTATGACTATGGCTAAAAGCTACCTCACCTATGCTAGGATCTACATTGGAGTGGAAGAGGGTCAAGATATGCCGCAAATCATTGTTCTCAAATCTAAACTAGGAAAACATTTGCAAAAGTTTGATTATGAAAGTATCCCTTTTATTCTTCCATTGTAAGAAAGTGGGACATAAAGCTAGATCATGTCTAGTGCACATGAACTTGGAAAAAGAAAGGAAATCTCTAGTTGTTAAAAAGAACAAGTTAGGTAATGAATTAGAACACCTTCCAAGGAAGTCAGCCAATCCTCATTTTGAATTGCAGGTCCTAAATCAAAGAGTATGGAAGAAAAAGGATAAGCTAGAGGAAAATCAGGAGGTTTTGGAAAACCCTAACATTGGGGAACCAAAGGAGAAAACAACACCAAGTCAAGAGTGTTCAGCTCTTAGAAAGGATTCTCCCTAGTCTGAAGGCATAGACTTGGAAGTCAATATTCTACAAGACTCCATTGACGACACCTGTGATGTTGGTTAGGGGGAAGGGGGTGATTCATGCCCTAGTTCTACTTTTGCCTCCTTTGTCCCGGATTCCTTAGAATCCCCTTTGGAAGAATGCTATTCTATCCCAGCTAGGGGTAAACCTAGTGGCCCCCTGAACTCATGCAACCACCCTAAGACATGGGACTCTAACAAAGTGTAACAAATGGATCTTCTTTTGGGTTCTATCTCTCCTAAGAAACTCACCAAGATGGAGGAGCTCTTTGCTAAATATAAAGAGGAAAAAGAAGGATGGATGAAGGTTCAAAGAAAGAAGAGATCCAAAAGAAGAGATCCCTCCCCAGTTTCTCCTGCAGCTACAAAAAGCAAAAAATAGAGCTGATGTTGGGGCTAAACTCAAATCCTCAGGAAGAAAAAGAAAAAGTCAGATAAGGCAAGAGGAAGCAAGTAGAAACATTATGGATGGAACCCAGAAAACCATCCGGGCTGCTTGTACTCCCAGAAAGAGATGTTAGTCACTTCGAAGTATTATGGTGAGCTCATTAGCTCACTCAAGCTGATTGTTAGAAGAACAAAATTATGTTCTGTAGAAATTAAAAAAAATTTGATAGCCATGTATGATTCTCAATGAAGAAACAACTATTGGTTCTCCCTCAGCCAGGTTAGCAGACGTGGCTTTGATCTTGTATTAGTCATCACTTTTTGCACCACTTGGACCTATTTCTTGGAGAATGATATCTATATTCATTTGCTTACCTTTGTTTCCAACTTGGATGCTGATTGGACCACTTTACTAGCTGCTAGCAAGACAACTTACTACTTAAGGCACAATGATGAAACTTTCCATAAAGTCCAACTAGATTCTCTAGATGGAGGTGATCTCCAAAGTACAGCGGCTTTGCCCGATAATTATTATAACTGCAACAAGCTAGTTAAGAGATGTTATTTCACTCATGGCAAGTTGTGGTGAAGTTGCATTAGTTTTAATAACACATTGCCTCCACATGCTTTTAGGGCCCTCTTCTCCATATCTTGTACTCATCTCAAAAATCCTACTTTTGGAAAGAGCGTCGTTGAAGTAAGAAAGAAGGCAAGTAGAAATTATCGGCAAAAATACAAGTTTACCAGAGCTATCACTATAGCCATGGTTGGGGAGAGGTTAAGAAGGGAGCTGAAGGGTGATAGTGAGAAATGGAAGAAGTGAACAAAAATCTCGAACACCTTACAGAAAGGGGAAGTTACCACTTTTATTGAACATATCCATGGGTGCAGTAAGGACATCAACAAAATCTTTGTCAAAACTTGGAAAGATGGGAAGGTGGAGATTGAAGGAAAGTAGTTCATTGTCATGGAGGAGGTCATCTCTTTGGTCTCTGACATTCCTACCGCTAAGGAAAAATTATACAAAGACCAAAAACTTTCCAATATGGCTGTCAAAAAGTTCACGAGGGATGACATTAAGATGAACACCATTGTCAAAGCAGGCACCTACTACCATCCCAGGAGATTGAAGACACTCTGGAAATATGTTCTGAAGGCCCTCATCTACTACATTACCTTGGATACCAGGTTTGACAGAATCCACACTTATCATTTCGTCTTGCTTAATCATTTTAGGCATGGTTTCAAGATTTCCATTCCGTATTATCTCTTCTCTTCAATGAACAAGAATATAACTAGTTTTAGAGATAATAAAATTGCTAATCCTACTCTGCATGAAGGATTAATCATTTTGTTATACAAATTCTTTAAAACCCAAATCATGGGCAAGGAAATAGGGGATAAAAAGGCTATTAGTGAGTACTATGGTTTGGATTATGTTCCTTCAGGCTCTTCTGTGGGCGTTCCTTCAAATGATAGTGAGGAAGTTGATTTCAAGAAATAGAGCAAGGGCTCCCCATCCAAAAAATGTCCACTGAAAACTATCGAGAAGGAATTACCTTTCAAAAAATAGGATAGGAAGAAGGCAAACTCAGAGGAAGAGTATAATGAAAAGGAGGAAGAAATGGATTCGGTAGAAGAAGTGGGAAACCCCCTTTTTGATTCCACCATTATGAAAGAATAGGACAAGTAGGATACCCCCAAACCTATGTAGGACCTTTTTGGCCACTTTTTGGTTGATCTCACTATCAGCGAGGAAAAAACCCTTCCTCCTCAGTCCCTTGACACTAACACTAAAAATAAAGCCCCTGTGACTGAAGACAAAAATGAGCAAGGCACTAACCAGTCACCCATAAGGATTGATGAGACCGAAGAAGCCTCAGGGGGAGAGTATAATAGTCAAAACACTGAGAGGGGTCTAAAGGTCTAGAGAAATTTTAATATCAACACCATGCGCATGGGAATTATAAGGGAAGTCATCTTTCCTCAGATTTTGGAGGACAAAGATGGAAAAGTCCACAAGGAAGAATTGATAGACCCTACACTGGCTGTGCTCAATGATAAAGCTAGGGAGATGGACATGGATTTTCTTAACAACACTAAAAATAGTATGCTAGACCAGTTTTGATCTTTCAAATGGCTCTACCACGAGATCGAGGACATCAAGGAAAAAATTCAGGGCTTGGATAATAAGGAAAAGATCATAGAGATTAAACCAAGTCTGGAAACCAGGGTCATGAACATGGAATCCAAAATTATAAGTCTAGAAAAAACCCTCAAGGGAGTGGCATAGCAAAACTTTAACATCCTTAAAATGTCCAACAAGAACCTTAAGCTACTGATTAAAAAGATGGAAGAAAAAATGGACCCTAATTTTGAGCAAAGGACTATGAAGGAGGACAAGGAGTTGACTAAAGGACCAGGTAAAAGAACCAGGGCTTGAACCAGGAAGAACGGGGAGAAGATAGATCCACAAGATTCCCAAGTGAAGAACGTCAAAGACATGGTTCAACTAATGGAGGCCCTTGAAAGCAATGTGACTGTCATGCTCAGAAGCTTGGCATAACTGGTCTTGGTGTTCTATCTTTAGGCTCTACTTTACTTTCTCTATTTTTTCTTGTTTGGCCATGTGGTGGCCTATCCTAGCTACTTTGTTTTATTTTCCTTGCTTGGTACTCTTGACTTTATTTAAACTTAAAACTACTATGGGTTTCAAGGTCCCTGTAAAACCTATTTTACTTAATAAAAAACAATCCATTAATTGTAAATTAAATTACTAGATTTTTGTCAACTACAATCCACTATGGACAACAATCCATTAATTTTAAATGAAATTACTTGATTTAAAAATTCAAAATGTAATAAGGATCTTGATCAAACATAAGGTTAAATTTTATTCCACACTTATATTTTTTTGATGTATCTTAAATGTTTAAAAAAAAATATCGCATCGACGTTAAGACTAGAGTTAGGTAAATTTCTCATGGGTTCCTGGGTGGGGCATTACATAGATTTAGTGGAAGAAGATGAAAGTATTGACTAAGAAGAGACAAATGGTTTAACTTAAGATATAGACACTGTAGAAAAAGAATCTACATTTGTATTAAGTGAAATAATAAGAATGGAGATATGGGTCAATACCTTAGGGGATTACTCCAGAGTTCATACCTCTTCTTCCATTAGTGGTTCTTGAAATTATTGTTCCTAATATTCTTCATTCTATTCTTAATCATGTACCAGAATATGTTCCTTTCCTTTAATATGATTTTGAGCTTCTTCGACCTTATGCCTTTATTGTGTAACCATGTATTAGTATTAACAAGAATGGGCTCAAATATCTCCCTAATGGATATACTTTCTTTTATTGACCACTATATAGGAGGCAATGATTTCTCTAGAATCTTATTTTACTCATAAGCAAGATCAAGAACATCTCCATCATAATCGATTTCATTGGGGATATCTACCAAGTCTAGATTCACAATTTTCTCCAATATGACTAGATAGTTTGCCAATCTTCTAATGCCTTTCTCAATGCACTGATCTATCAAGAAATCTTCCCTTTTTCAAACATGATTGGAATATCTTCTAATCTTCTACTTCATGTCTCTTTAATCAAAATATTTCCTCCCCTTGAATTTATTTAAAGTGGTTTCCTACAACTTTTTTTCATAATTTTTTATTTAGCTAAGGTTTTGAGTGTCCTCTCTATTGTTGAAGGAATCTCAAAGCTTGCCTTGTTAGATGATAACTTCTTATTATGAATAGTCATAACATTTTTTACAAGGTCCATTAGAATGATATTTTTGGTGACATACCTTGGAAGCATGTGTAGAAAACCATCAAGATACCCTACCCTTAGGTAAGTGAATGAAATAAATTGTAAGATGGGAAAATCATATTAATTCACCTTCTTCTAGAGGTGTCGTATTATATTCTTTTATTTCAGAGGTTCTTATTGAAAAGAAACATGAAAATTTGATAGAATCCATCTTGGACACCTTTTATAATGACTCCTACTTGGTGTAAAAGTCAATTGATTATAGTACATCTGTACTAGTACCTACCTCCTATATCCCTTTGTAGATAGGCCTATGTACTATTTTTTAGATGTAGTAGTGTACACAAGGTAATAATTCATGTATAAGGTAAGAGCCGTAATCACTTGAGTCAACTATTCACAAAGAGTATCACTAAACTATTCTCACCAAAATATTTTTTGATGTCCTTTCTACATGATATAAATATATTTAAACATCCACCCCCTAGACATATTCGACTTCTACAGTATTTTAATCTGGGTGAAGAGTGTAATCAAATCATTAATTTTCTCATTAAAGTTAGTATCGTACATTTTTGGTCATTGAGAGATATTTTCCCTTGGTTGATTAAGCCAATAAAAAATGTTTTTGTTGCTGCACATATCCATGTTTTCATTGTAACAGGATTCAGATGATTGAATTGTGATGTTGAAACAAGTATGACCAAATGGGGATCAAAACAAAATCTCAAACGAATTCTCATCAAGCCTCAATATTATTTTTCTATTAGCATCTTTCACTATTTGTATTTTACTATCAAAGTGTGAAGCCATAGAAAGGACAAATTCTAGTTCTAGAGATGACAATAAGAATGAAGCCACTCTATAAATTTTAGTCTTGAGTGTATTCATACTCTCAAATAGAGGTTTATGCTTAGTCTTTTGGATGAACTCTTCCATATCCACATTCGCTTTCTTGATATCCTGTATCTCATCAATGTTTGAGGCTACTGAGGAAGGCTTGATTTAAGTCTAATACTTTTGATAATTATACTTAGTTTTCTTCATTTATCTAGGAGCTCACTCCTCAAACATTTAAATATTTCTTCACAAGGATGAGATGAAATACTCAGAGAATTATAACATATTATATTATCATTGAAAGAATTTCCTTTATGTCCTTTGAATGGACATGTTACAAAATTGGATCTAAAAAGAATATCAAGCTTTCTAGTCAAGGAGATCATTACATCAACTGCAACATATCAAGGCATTAATGATGAAAATCTATAAGACATAAAATATTCCCCATTAAGTGGGTTAAGTACTAAAAGTAAGGGAAACAAGTTGTAGGCCTGCATGCTTTTGCGTTATCAAATGCAATCAATGTTGTGGCAAAGTATGCATGTGAAAAAAATGTGTAACTACAGAGTTCTTGTAAAAGGTTTTTGAAGGCACAAATAGGATGTATCATCCTTATAATCAGCCCTTTGGTGTTTCAAATGCAAATATGCAGTATATACCAGAGGTGGAGAGAAATTTTCAACTAATAAATGCCTCTTCTATTTCGATTTATCGAGCCCAATACCTTGCATACAATAGCTATCCCCAAATACATTGTCGATATGTAGCATACATTAAGAACTCTACTATTCATATTTATGAAATATTTAGCATGAGGAAAATTGAAGGAGAATTGGGTTATTCCTTCTTGATAGTACTTTTGATTTCTTATAAAAGAATCCTTAATAGCTTAAGGATCATGTGTCTATTTACATTAACCTACTTGTGAGATGTTATGAACTAAATCTAAACTTATGCCTAAAAATGGGAGTCCAACTTGCTAGAGTCTAGTTTTTGTGTTGATTGATTCTATTAATATGCTTTGGTTTTAGTATGTAGTCAATGTGAAGTCCTATAATGTTGGAAATATTGACATTACATGGGCCAAATGATAATAATGCATCTACAAGTGAAATACACAAGGATGAAACAAAAGGTAATAATGCATCTTATAGTAATGAAGAGGCCGATGATGATTAATTTAGAGGAGTGCAAGTGCAAGTTTTTCTCATGATAGTCCAAATATACCTAAATATGAACACATTAAAGACTTTTATATCAGATTACAATTGTATCTTTGAGAAGGTTGTTGGAGAGTCAACTCCATATAATTATTCAATATTTCTATTTTTATAATGATAATGATAATATTGTATATCATGATTCATAGTTATGAGGTACCTACAACTATTATATAGTTCAAGAGGAAGAAATAATAGGAGATGTGGATGAGGAAATTGGTTCACTTCGTGAGAAAATTTCAAGGTTGCTCACTATTGAATATTAGAGATGTGCCCATGATAGTAACTCAGTGCTCCCATGAGCAGTACACATTGATTTTGACAATGATGGTACCCTTTGCGGTGCTAGATATGATACATATGTTACATATGTTGTTGATCTTCCTTATATGTGTGAGTCAGTTAGCTTGCCGGATGACAATGGACATAAAGATGAAAGCAATGGTCGAAGTCAAAAGGATTCAAGATTTGATCTTCATGGATGCCTATGTTGTGGTTTAGATAAGCCTTATTTTGAGATATTTTGTGTGGACATAGGTGTTATTTTCAATGCTGAATTAGATTTTTCCCCGGAGCCAAAACTATATATATATATGGATGCTGATGATATTTGACTGGAGTTATATTTTCCAGATGCTTAAGAAAAGGGTGGTGAGAGAAATTCATTGTGTAGATGAAAGCACTTGCTAGTATGTTGGACTGCAGTTAACAGAGACACTAGCGCATGAATGTTTTTACCTTCATACACTTGAAGAATGTTTGCATTATATGCATGATTCGTAAGGAAGCTCTTATAAGAATATGGATTTTTATATAAAAACTAGTATTTGAGTGGATTGTCTCGATGACACCAACTGGGAAGTGTAGTAATGGGTGATGTCAGCGGCAATGTGTGATCAGGGTTTGAGTGATTATTCAGATTGGTTTCAGTTAAAGCGTGCATTTGAAAGAGGAAAATGCTGGTTCTCTATTTTTGGTTGCCCAGGGCCACCAGAAGAAGTTTTAGTTTCAGTTTAGTGCAGTTTAAAGTAGTATCAAAAGCTTGGAGGAGACTCTTATTTTCTACAAGGAAAAGATTTTTGCTTGACCTAGAAATATGTACATTTGTTTATACATTAATAGGTTTTGTGTATGGCCTAGTTTACTTTCCAAGAGATCTAAATTCCCGCAAAGGTAAGCTTACCATTCTTCCCGAACTAAAGCCACTACGAGGACTGTAAACTTGATAGTCAATTGTCTTTACCAATTCTTGTTAACTTGAGCTTTATTCATTTGCAAAACACCTAAATATCAAACTATATATATGGCACAAAAGATAAAAGAGCCTATGTGGTTTAAAAATAACATGAATGCGTACCATGGAAAAAACTTTCACTTCATAAATTATTTTTGAGCATGACAAGCGAGATGAGGAGTGAATTACTGCATTAGTAAGGCAAATCTCGGCAAACTTTTATCTTCCGAAAGGAATTTGTAAGGAATTCTTTGTTTTGTATCAGGAAAAATGACAAACGGATTCATATGAATGACTAGAAATCAGTATCCTAGAATAATAGGACCAATCCGTTACCAAAGTTAACTATGACAAATTCGATGGCATTTAGCCTTTTACAATTGGCGTGGGGAAACCAATCCATGAAAAATATGACAAGGGCTATATCGTTGAATTTCTTGCTTTCCTATCGTTAAATATGACAAGACCATGGACCATGGGTGACGAATGATGTGGGTCTCTTCTTCTAGGAGTTGTAAACGAATTTTGATCCTTTAATATGTCAAATCAAGGAAGTTTCGGTTATGTTACGCCTCTAAAATTTTCTAGATGAATACTAAGAGGCTTCAGTGTTCAAACAAAGTTAAATTGTCTGGGTTGCATGTATTGTGTTTTGAATAGAAGTTCAAAGTCAAAATTCTCTGTGTCTATTGTCGCCTATGATTCAGAAAAAGACATCATCTTGTCTTTACAATTTCATATCTTCCGTGTAAGGGAGAAAGGAATTACGAAGCAATCGGTGGAATTGGTCAGAATGGCCCACTTGTGCTTATTTTGTCAAAAGTAGAATCACCTAAGCATTGATTGCCGCAGCAAAATAGCCCATAAGATCTTAACATGTTTAAAGAGAGATAGTATAAATCTTTAGCCGGCAATAAGAGAGGCTTCCCAGGGCAGACAATTCGAATTATGTTTCGCTACGAAATCCTTTCCTCTAAATCTTTCTCAAGAATCTCCTCCCATTGTTACGGATCTCATTCAGTCTTCGAGCCCAATGAGCCCTCGTATGGAAGAGGTCGAACTTTTGTTCACCAACCGTTAAATGAATTGGTAAGTTGGTATTCTTTGCAATTTTGTTTAGTTCAATATAAATAATATAAATAAAAAATTAAATAATAGGAAATTTTAAAGACTTAAATATTTATTCTAAATAATGATCCTTTACTATTTGACAAATGAATTCTTTAAAAACTAATCATAGAAGAAGGAAAAATAATTGATTCAAATGATACAACAATTGATACAAATGAGATTAAAACAATGATTTTAAAAATAGAGTGAATTATAGTATCTTTAATTTTACCTTTTCATCTATTTTTAATTAATTTACTCTCTTGTCTATTTATTTATAAGATTGCGTGAGATGTTTTAGAAATAAAATAAAATACATATGAAACTATTAACACACTAATATATGTGCTTTTTTGGTTTTTATTTGATTGTTTTAATGAGTTTACATTGATATCTTTCTACATTTTCTATATAGAATTTTTAAAATATAAATATGCTAGTATAGTACGATTGGTATCACACATTATCACAACCCTTTCCTTTCAGTAATATGTTACAACATATATATTGTTTAGATTCAAAATACACACTTTGTAGTAATATAAGCTTAGCATTCATTATGACTTTTAAAAAAAAATGGAAAGGATACAATTTTAAAAAAATTATATGGACTCTTAGCAATATTTGCACAAAAATATATTAGCTTGTATAAGGCAAAAGTATCAATGAAGGCTCTAAAAGATGACAATTTAGAAAATGACCCCTTTTAATTATAAGTTTAATAATAGAATATTATAATAGGAAAATGCTTTATTATAAAAAATTATATGTAGTTAAGGTCTTATTCAATTTTTTAAAAACTTTTTGGTGTATATGTAATGAAAAATAAACATAAATTTAAGACAAGCTTTGTGAAATTAATGAAATACAAATCAAACTAACTTATACATCTCTATAGCCATTGACTATTGTTAAACATTGTTTTCTTGATAGTCAAACATAGGTTTCAATCATTTAAATTTGGACACCTTTTTCTTTTTTCAACTTGATCGTTTAAATATAAAATTGTCATTCACTATTTAATTATCAAACTAGATAATGTTTAAATGAACTATTAAAGTGCCCACTACACTCCTGATGTTAGTAATAGTTATAAATTTGATAACTTCCCATTGTTGATTATTTGGCTATCAAACATCATAATGTTCATATAAAGAACAACCTAATACACTTTATAATCTGAGATAAATCTAATGACTTTGATTCACCTCCTACTAGTTCTACTTTTGCCATTTTATAATTTGTATTATTTCTTACAGATGTTAAAATCTAACGTTGTTTGAATATTTTTATCTTTTGTCTAGACTTAGTCTTCCATAGAATCAGCTTCACATAGACTCTAAAAGACTTAAATAATATATATTATCTTTTTCATGAATACAAAGCAATAAGAAGTTTGTATCGACATAAGATTATGGTCAAGTTGTAGTGGTGTTCTTCTCATCAAGATTCAAACTCAATAAAAATGATATTGTTTCTGTCAAGAATAAGATTCATGACTTGCCATAAAAATAAATGTTTACTCTAGAAAAAAAAATTGATTAAAACTTATTAAGAAATAGTGTATATGATGAAGGGTGCTCTCCTTAATACCACAAACACATAACAGAAATAGAGAAACAACAACAATATGCAAAAACAAAAAATTGGCTTCTTATTATCTCCACAAATGTGGAATTACAAACTTTCAGAATTACAATATGCAAAGCCACATGGGCATTCCCTTACAATATTCTATAGGATAAAGCCTCGAACTATTACCCAGATCTACTACCCAGAACTATTCTAAACTGCCTAAGACAATAATACAGCCTTCCTTATATAGGCAATTTTCCACTGCCTGGGAAGGTTCCAGAATTTTAGCCAATAAGGCCGACCAAACTTAGAATTATTTTATTTTACATTTTATTACATCATAGTCGGCTCAAGATAACCTTTGAAACCTGAACAAAAATTTTGAAGAAAATTATTTTCCACCATTTCAGGTGGCCCAGCTTCCGAAGACCATAAGTCATCACCAGTTGACCCGATCGGCTATTATAACCCCATTTCAGAAACACCATGAAGTACTCTACAGGCTTGACCTATGCAAGCGCCCGTCACCCAAATTTTCAACCTCATCCGGGGCATCTAAAGCCTTCAAAACTAAGTTCAAAGTTTCTGTACCCTGCTGCCAATACCGAAAATCTTCAATATCTTCCAATATACACTTGATCTGGCAATGAAACTTTACTGGCAGACTTATATGTCCAAAATGAACCTCCAAGAAAGAAATCAGATCATTCTGAGCACATACAAAAATTACCAAAAATAGTAACTTTCCATAAATAGCAGCTCTGCACAAAATAGCCCTTATTGAATATAAAAATAGAAATATTTTTGGGTGATGCAAGATTGCTCTTACACCCAGGATGCTCCTGCATCAGACACCCAGGGTAATTTGAGAAGTGACCCTATCACGACTCAGGTGTGCAGAGGAAAACCAAGACGACTAACCTCCTCCTTTGTCAGCCATGATGAATCTTCAACAGGTCATCCTTTCCACTTGACCAGATATTCTTCATATGTCTTATTCCTTGTGCTTCTGCCAACATGACTATCCAGTATGTCTTCAATCTCCTTGATATCGGAACTAGTTGCTGGAATACTCCACTATGCTGCTGTGATCTAATCTTCAACACCTCCTTCATGATACTCTGTCAAATCTGAAATGTTAAACACTGGTGAAATATTCAGCTCAGTAAGCAATTCTACCTCATATGCATTTCCTGAATCACGTTTCTTCAGTATCCTACATGGCCCAAACTTCTTCATTTTCAACTTGTTATATGTACCAACTGGAAACCGCTCCTTCCGCAAATGAACCATGACTTCATCACCAACATAAAATTCCTTATACCTCATTTTCTCATCTGCCTTAGCCTTACACTGTGCGATCATCTTCGTAATATGCTTCCTCACCTCCCCATGGATGTTCTTCAAGTGTTCTGCAAAATCCTCAGCTTCAGCACTACTTATTTCTCCTTTGTCTATCTTCCTCAATTCAGATGCATTTCTTGGACTACTTCCATATACAATCTAGAATGGTGATTTACCAGTGCTCCTGTTGACAGAATTATTGTATGCAAATTCTGCCTGTGGTAAAATCAAATCCCATCCTATTGGCTTATCTCCAACCAAACATCTCAACAAATTTTCCAAACTTCTATTCACCACCTCTGTCTGTCCATCAGTCTGTGGATGATGTGATGAACTGAACTTCAAATCTATCTTCAACTTCTTCCATAATGTACGCTAGAAATATCCAACAAACTTAGTGTCCCGATCTAAAACTATGGTCTTTGGCAAACCATGAAGTCTCACTACTTCTCTGAAAAACAATTCTGCTACATGAACAACATCATTAGTCTTCTTGCAAAGAATGAAATGTGCCATCTTTGAAAATCTGTCAACCACCACAAAAATTGAATCATGTCCCCGCTGAGTCCTCAGTAAACCAAGAACAAAGTCCATACTGATATCCTCCCAAGGCTTCTTTGGTATGGGTAATGGCTGATACAACCTTGTATTTTTCTTCACTCCTTTCATCATCTGACATACTCTGCAACTCTATACAAACTTCTTCACATCTTGCTGCAACTGTGGCCAATAATAATTCTCACCAACCAAAGCAAGGGTTTTATCACGACCAAAATGTCCAGCCAATCCTCCACTATGCTTCTCTTTGATGAGATTCTCCCTCATAAAACTTCTTGGAATGCACAACTGACTCCCTCTAAATAGCATATCATCCTGGATGATGAAATCCAACCATTTCGTCCTATCTAGAGTAACAGGTTTTGTACAAGCTTTCCAAGCTTCACCAAAATCAGGATCCTTTGGATACAAATTCTTGAGTTCCTTGAACCCAACCACTTCAATCTGCATCTCTATCAGCAATAGTTGCCTTCTGCTAAGAGCATCTGCAACCCTGTTAGACTTTCCACTTCTGTGTTTCAAAATAAATGTATAACTCTACAAAAACTCAACCCATTTCAAATGCCTCTGATTCAACTTTCCTTGACTATTCAAATATTGCAAAGCTTGATGATCGGTATACAAAACAAACTCCTTAGGAAGCAGATAATGTCTCCACTTCTTTAATGCCTGAACTATAGCATAAAATTTCTGATCATAGATAGAATATTTCCTCTTGGCATCATTTAACTTCTCACTGAAATAAGCAATAGGTTTACCTTCTTGGCTCATAACAGCTCCTATTGCAGTACCACTAGCATCACAATATACTTGAAACACCTTATTAAAATCTGAAAGTGCTAAAATAGGTTGTTCTGTAACTTTTTGTTTCAACAATTGAAAACTCTTTTTTGCACCATTAGTCCACTTAAACTCTTTTCTATCCCCTCTCATTGTTTCAGTTAAGGGTCCACAAATACTACTAAAATTTTTGATAAACTTTCTGTTAAAGCTAGCCAGACCATGAAAAGATCTTACCTCAGTAGCACTCCTTGGAGTAGGCCATTCAAGGATAGCCTGTACCTTCTCTGGGTCCATTTTTAGACCTTCTCCTGAAACTACAAATCCCAAATACACCAACTCTTTCTTCACAAAACTCCACTTCTTCAAATTAATCAACAATTTCTCTTCTCTCAACTTCTCAAATACCATATGAATATGCATCATATGCTCATCCAATATCTTACTAAAGATCAAAATATCATCTAGGTAAACAGTGACAAACTTACCCATAAATTCTTTCAAAACTTCATTCATGAGCCGCATGAAAGTGCTCGGTGCATTGGTTAACCCAAAAGGCATGACTAACCACTCATACAGTCCTTCCTTTGTCTTGAAGGCAGTCTTCCATTCATCTCCTTCTCTGATCTGAATCTAGTGATATCCACTCTTCAAATCTATCTTTGAGAAATACACAGCTCCACTCAAACAGTCCATAATATCATCCATTCGTGGCAATGGAAACCTATACTTGATTGTGATCTTATTTATTGCTCTAGAATCTATAAACATCCTCCATTCTCCATTCTTCTTTGGTGCTAATACTACTGGTACAGCACATGGACTTAGGCTCTCCCGGATCAATCTTTTCTGTAACAGTTCATGTACTTATCTGTTCAACTCCTCACTTTCTCCAGGTGTCATTCTGTGTGCTGCCTTATTCGGAAAAATCACTCCTGAGATCAAGTCCATTTGATGACTGATCTTCCTGACTGGTGGTAATCCATCAGGCATGTTATCAGATACAATATCTTGAAACTCATTCAACAAATCTACAACTTCTACAGGAACATCTTCTACTTCCTCTTGACCAACTTTTGGAATTAAAGAAAAACATACATGCTCATGCCTCATACCATCTAGGAAATTTCTTCCATCAACAAAAGTTATCCTTGTATTACCACATACCTCTTCTTCAGTCTCCTTCAATGGTTTTAGCTTATGTCGCACTCCATCCTTTGTCAGGGAATAGGTATTCGCACGACCATCATGTACAGCACATCTGTCAAACTACCATGGTCTACCCAATAACCTATGACATGCATCCATAGATATGATATCACACAATACCTCATCTTGGTATCCGCCAATCTTGAACTTCACCAGGCATTGTTCATTGACCATGACCTTGTGGTCATCCTGTACCCAGGCAATCCGATATGGATGTGGGTGTTTCTGTCTCTTGAGCTTCAACTTTGTCACCATCTCTTCTGACACCAAATTGTCAGTGCTTCCACTATCAATAATCACATCACAACATTTACCTTCACACTTGCACCTGGTGTGAAACAGACTCCTCCTTTGCTCAAGTTTATTCTCACCACTCAACAGGACTCTTCTATTAATCAACGTTTCTCCTTTTTTAGCATCTTCAAAATTTGATGATCTAGCATCTTCATCTACATGTGCAACTCTGGCCTGGCCTTCATTTCTCCTATCTATTCTACCTTGGTGTTGAGGACATTTAAATTCCCTATGACCTTCTTCTCCAGAGTGAAAACATGTTCCACGGAAGCCACCTCTTCCAGATCCTTGTCCTCTTCCTCTTCCTCTCTGATCTCTATTATTCTGATCCTGGAAGTGATTGGAATTATTTCCTCACTGATTTTGACTGCTACTAGCCTCATCCTTTTTATTCAGATCTTCATTTCAGCCACCATATGACCGTCCACCAGATCGTCCACCGTGACCTCTTCTATTTTGTCTGCTCTCAAACTTCTTGTTCAGCTTTTCCTCTACTTTTAGGGCAAACTGGTATGCCTCTTCAATACTGTTCATTTAAACTAGATTCAACTCCTCCTGAATACTTGGCCTTAACCCATTAAGTTATCAGGAAACTTTCTCCTTATCAGCTTCTGCATGGCCTGTTCTGATGAGGAGTCGATAGAACTCCTCTCTATACTCCTGAACAGATCTTCCTGCTTGCTTCAAACTTTGCATTTTCTTTAGTAGGTCAAGCTCATAATCAACATGAATGAACTGTCGCTTCAATTTATCCACCATCCGATCCCATCTTGTGATTTTATCTTTCCATCTTCTATTTCGCTCCAATTGAATCTCCGGCCACCATATCTTCGCATGACCTTTCTGTTTGGCCTTCGCAAATTTGACCCTATCAGGATCCTCAACATCTTCATACTCAAAATATTCCTCACATTCATTGATCTAGTCGATCAATTCCTCTGGGTTAAGATTTCCAGAAAATGTAAGAACCTCAATCTTAGGTCTTTTTCCAATCTTGGAAATCGCCCGAAAAAGTCTTTCTTCCTCCTAGTTCACAACTTCAGCTTCTCCTTCTTGATATTCTTCTTCGGCTTCATCCTCACTTTCATCTCTGACATTAAGATTCATTCCTCTACCAATCTCTTCTTGCAATACTCACACTTGTCTCTGTAGCTCTCTAACCTCAGGTGTCACAGCACCAGCTCTTCCACCACGTTCTCTTCGTGGAGGCATTTTCTTGATGCGAACTGAAACCCTAACCACGGTCCTGGTGCAAACTGCCTCACAGTCAACGATCTATTTACACACTCAAGAAAACCTAGCTCTGATACCACTTGATCAAGGGTGCTCCCTTTAATACCACAAACACATAACAGAAATAGATAAACAATAACAATATGCAAGAGCAGAAAATTAGCTTCTTATTATCTCCACAAATGTGGAATTACAAACTTTTAAAATTACAATATGCAAAGCCACATGGGCATTCCCTTACAATATTCTGTAGGACAAAGCCTTGAACTATTACCCAGATCTACTACCCAAAACTATTATGAACTGCCTAAGATAATAATACAGCCTTCCTTATATAGGCAATTTTCCACCGCTTGGGAAGGTTCCAGAATTTTAGCCAATAAGGCCGACCAAACTTAAAATTATTTTATTTTACATTTTATTACATCATAGCCGGCTCAAGATAACCTTTGAAACCCGAACAAAAATTTTGAAGAAAATTATTTTCCACCATTTCAGGTGGCCCAGCTTCCGAAGACCATAAGTCATCACCAGTTGACCCGATCGGCTATTATAACCCTATTTCAGAAATGCCACGAAGTGTTCTACAGGCTTGACCTTTGCAAGCACCCATCACCCAAATTTTTGACCTCATTCGGGGCCTCTAAAGCCTTCAAAACTGAGTTTAAAGTTTCTGTACCCTGCTACCAATACTGAAAATCTTCAATATCTTCCAATATACACTTGATCTGGCAATGAAACTTTACTGGCAGACTTATATGACCAAAATGACACTCCAAGAAAGAAATCAGATCATTCTGAGCACATACGAAAATTATCAAAAATAGTAACTTTCCATAAATAGCAGCTCTGCACAAAATAGCCCTTATAGAATATAAAAATAGAAATATTTTTGGGTGATGCAAGATTGCTCTTACACCCAAGATGCTCCTCCATCAGACACCCAGGGTAATTTGAGAAGTGACCCTTTCACGACTCAAGTGTGCAGAGGAAAACTAAGACGGCTAACCTCCTCTTTTGTCAGCCATGATGAATCTTCAACAGGTCATCTTTTCCACTTGACCAGATATTCTTCATATGTCCTGTTCCTTATGCTTCTGCCAACATGACTGTCCAGTATGTCTTCAATCTCTTTGATATCAGAACTAGTTGCTGGAATACTCCACTCTGCTGCTGTGATCTCATCTTCAACACCTCCTTCATGATACTCTGTCAAATCTAAAATGTTAAACACTGGTGAAATATTCAGCTCAGTAGGCAATTCTACCTCATATGCATTTCCTGAATCACATTTCTTCAGTATCCTACATGGCCCAAAATTCTTCATTTTCAACTTGTTATATATACCAACTAGAAACCGCTCCTTCCGCAAATGAACCATGACTTCATCACCAACCTGTAATTCCTTATACCTCCTTTTCTCATCTGCCTTAGCCTTATACTGTGTGTTCATCTTGGTAATATACTTCCTCACCTCCCCATGGATGTTCTTCAAGTGTTCTGCAAAATCCTCAGCTTCAGCACTACTTATTTCTCCTTTATCTATCTTCCTCAATTCAGATGCATTTCTTGGACTACTTCCATATACAATCTGGAATGGTGATTTACTAGTGCTCCTGTTGACAGAATTATTGTATGCAAATTCTGCCTGTGGTAAAATCAAATCCCATCCTCTTGGCTTATCTCCAACCAAACATCTCAACAAATTTCCCAAACTTCTATTCACCACCTCTATCTGTCCATCAGTCTATGGATGATGTGATGAACTGAACTTCAAATCTATCTTCAACTTCTTCCACAATGTACGCTAGAAATATCCAACAAACTTAGTGTCCCGATCTAAAACTATGGTCTTTGGCAAACCATGAAGTCTCACTACTTCTCTGAAAAACAATTCTACTACATGAACAACATCATTAGTCTTCTTACAGGGAATGAAATGTGTCATCTTTGAAAATCTGTCAACCACCACAAAAATTGAATCATGTCCCCGCTGAGTCCTCGGTAAATCAAGAACAAAGTCAATGCTGATATCCTCCCAAGGCTTCTTTGGTACGGGTAATGGCTGATACAACCTTGTATTCTACTTCACTCCTTTCACCATCTGACATACTCTGCAACTCTATACAAACTTCTTCACATCTTGCTGCAACTGTGGCCAATAATAATTCTCACCAACCAAAGCAAGGGTTTTATCACGACCAAAATGTCCAGCCAATCCTCCACTATGCTTCTCTTTGATGAGATTCTCCCGCATAGAACTTCTTGGAATGCACAACTGACTCCCTCTAAATAGCATATCATCCAGGATGATGAAATCCAACCATTTCATCCTGTCTAGAGTAATAGGTTCTGTATAAGCTTTCCAAGCTTCACCAAAATCAGGATCCTCTGGATACAAATTCTTGAGTTCCTTGAACCCAACCTTTTCAATCTGCATCTCTATCAGCAATAGTTGCCTTCTGCTAAGAACATCTGCAACCCTGTTAGACTTTCCACTTCTGTGTTTCAAAACAAATGTATAACTCTGCAAAAAGTCAACCCATTTCAAATGCCTCTGATTCAACTTTCCTTGACTATTCAAATATTGCAAAGCTTGATGATCAGTATACAAAACAAACTCTTTAGGAAGCAGATAATGTCTCCACTTCTTTAATGCTTGAACTATAGCATAAAATTCCTGATCATAGACAGAATATTTCCTCTTGGCATCATTAACTTCTCACTGAAATAAGCAACAGGTTTACCTTCTTGGCTCATAAAAGCTCTTATTGCAGTACCACTAGCATCACAATCTACTTGAAACACCTTATTAAAATCTGAAAGTGCTAAAACAGGTTGTTCTGTAACTTTTTGTTTCAACAATTGAAAACTCTTTTCTACCCCATTAGTCCACTTAAACTCTTTTCTATCCCCTCTCATTGTTTCAGTCAAGGGTCCATAAATACTGCTAAAATTTCTGATAAAATTTCTGTAAAAGCTAGCCAGACCATGAAAAGATCTTACCTCAGTAGCACTCCTTGGAGTAGGCCATTCAAGGATAGCCTGTACCTTCTCTGGGTCCATTTTTAGACCTTCTCTTGAAACTACAAATCCCAAATACACCAACTCTTTCTTCACAAAACTCCACTTCTTTAAATTAATCAACAATTTCTCTTCTCTCAACTTCTCAAATACCATACGAATATGCATCATATGCTCATCCAATGTCTTACTAAAGATCAAAATATCATCTAGGTAAACAGTGACAAACTTACCCATAAATTCTTTCAGAACTTCATTCATGAGCCGCATGAAAGTGCTCGGTGCATTGGTTAACCCAAAAGGCATGACTAACCACTCATACAGTCCTTCCTTTGTCTTGAAGGCAGTCTTCCATTCATCTCCTTCTCTGATCTGAATTTGGTGATATCTACTATTCAAATCTATCTTTGAAAAATACACAGCTCCACTCAAACAGTCCGTAATATCATCCATTCGTGGCAATGGAAACCTATACTTGATTGTGATCTTGTTTATTGCTCTAGAATCTATACACATCCTCCATTCTCCATTCTTCTTTGGTGCTAATACTGCTGGTACAGCACATGGACTTAGGCTCTCCCGGATCAATCCTTTCTGTAACAGTTCATGTACTTGTCTGTTCAACTCCTCACTTTCTGCAGGTGTCATTCTGTGTGCTGCCTTATTTGACAAACTCACTCCTGGGATCAAGTCCATTTGATGACTGATCTTCCTGACCGGTGGTAATCCATCAGGCACGTTATCAGATACAATATCCTGAAACTCATTCAATAAATCTGCAACTTCTATAGGAACATCTTCTACTTCCTCTTGACTAGCTTTTGGAATTAAAGCAAAACATACATGCTCATGTCTCATACCATCTAAGAAATTTTTTCCATCAAAAAAAGTTATCCTTGTATTACCACATACCTTTTCTTTAGTCTCCTTCAATGGTTTTAGCTTATGTCACACTCCATCCTTTGTTAGGGAATAGGTATTCGCATGACCATCATGTACAACACATCTATCAAACTGCCATGGTCTACCCAACAACATATGACATGCATCCATAGATATGATATCACACAATACCTCATCTTGGTATCCGCCAATCTTGAACTTCACCAGGCATTGTTCATTGACCATGACCTTGTGGTCGTCTTGTACCCAGGCAATCCGATATGGATGTGGGTGTTTCTGTCTCTTGAGCTTCAACTTTGTCACCATCTCTTCTGACACCAAATTGTTAGTGCTTCCACTATCAATAATCACATCACAACATTTACCTTCACACTTGCACCTGGTGTGAAACAGACTCCTCCTTTGCTCATGTTCATTCTCACCACTCAACAAGAATCTTCTGTTAATCAACATTTCTCCTCTTTCAGCATCTTCAGAATTTGATGATCTGGCATCTTCATCTATATGTGCAACTCTGGCTTGGCCTTCATTTCTCCTGTCTGTTCTGCCTTGCCACTGAGGACATTCAAATGCCCTATGACCTTCTTCTCTAGAGTGAAAATATGTTCCACAGAAGCCACCTCTTCCAGATCCTTGTCCTCTTCCTCTTCCTCTCTGATCTCTATTATTCTGATCCTGGAAGCGATTGGAATTATTTCCTCACTGATTCTGACTACTACTGGCCTCATCCTTCTTTTTTGGATCTTCATTTCGGCCACCATATGACCGTCCACCAGATCATCCACCGTGACCTCTTCCATTTTCTCTGCTCTCAAACTTCTTGTTCAGTTTTTCCTCTACTTTTAGGGCAAACTGGTATGCCTCTTCAATACTGTTCATTCGAACCAGATTCAGCTCCTCCCGAATGCTTGGCCTTAACCCATTAAGGTATTGGGCAACTTTGTCCTTATCAGCTTCTGCATGGCCTGTTCTGATGAGGAGTCGATAGAACTCCTCTGTATAGTCCTGAACAGATCTTCCTGCTTGCTTCAAACTTTGCATTTTCTTTAGTAGGTCAAGCTCATAATCAACATGAATGAACTGTCACTTCAATTTCTCCACCATCCGATCCCATCTTGTGATTTTATCTTTCCCTCTTCTATTTCACTCCAATTGAATCTCCTGCCACCATATCTTCGCATGACCTTTCAGTCTGGCCTTCGCAAATTTGACCCTATCAGGATCCTCAACATCTTCATACTCAAAATATTCCTCACATTCATTGATCCAGTCGTTCAATTCCTCTGGGTTAAGATTTCTAGAAAATGTAGGAACCTCAATCTTAGGTCTTTTTCCAATCTTGGAAATCGCCTGAAAAAGTCTTTCTTCCTCCTGGTTCACAACTTCAGCTTCTCCTTCTTGATATTCTTCTTCAGCTTCATCCTCACTTTCATCTCTGACATTAAGATTTATTCCTCTGCCAATCTCTTCTTGCAATGCTCGCACTTATCTTTGTAGCTCTCTAACCTAAGGTGTCACAGCACCAGCTCTTCCGCCACGTTCTCTTCGTGGAGGCATTTTCGCGATGCGCACTAAAACCCTAACCACGGTCCTGGTGCAAACTACCTCACAGTCAGTGATCTATTTACACACTCAAGAAAACCTAACTCTGATACCACTTGATGAAGGGTGCTCCCCTTAATACCATAAACACATAACAGAAATAGAGAAACAACAACAATATGCAAGAACAGAAAATTGGCTTCTTATTATCTCCACAAATGTGGAATTAAAAACTTTCAGAATTACAATATGCAAAGCCACATGGGGATTCCCTTACAATATTCTGTAGGAAAAAGCCTCGAACTATTACCCAGATCTACTACCCAGAACTATTCTGAACTGCCTAAGACAATAATACAACCTTCCTTATATAGGCAATTTTCCACCACTTGGGAAGGTTCCAGAATTTTAGCCAATAAGGCCGACCAAACTTAGAATTATTTTATTTTACATTTTATTACATCATAGTCGGCTCAAGATAACCTTTGAAACCTGAACAGAAATTTTGAAGAAAATTATTTTCTACCATTTCAGGTGGCCCAGCTTCTGAAGACTATAAGTCATCACCAGTTGACCCGATCGACTATTATAACCCCATTTCAAAAATGCCACGAAGTGCTCTACAGGCTTGCCTTGTGCAAGCGCCCCTCACCCAAATTTTTGACCTCATCCGAGGCCTCTAAAGCCTTCAAAACTAAGTTCAAATTTTCTGTACCCTACTGCCAATACCGAAAATCTTCAATATCTTCCAATATACACTTGATCTAGCAATGAAACTTTACTGGCAGACTTATATGACCAAAATGAACCTCTAAGAAAGAAATTAGATCATTCTAAGCACATACCAAAATTACCAAAAATAGTAACTTTCCATAAATAGCAGCTCTGCACAAAATAGCCCTTATTGAATATAAAAATAGAAATATTTTTGGGTGATGCAAGATTGCTCTTACACCCAGGATGCTCCTGCATCAGTATATAAAATTAAAAATCCAAATCTTCATAGCCAAAAAAAACTAATAAAAAAACTCAAAAATGTCAACGATTACTCTCGTAATGTGACTGTCGACCCAAGCCAAATAAATTGACATAAACAACTATCTTTTCCCAGGATGGTCTAGGTTTAAGCATGGGGCTATGCACAAGACAAGCCGCCTGAGCCGCCATTAAAAGTGTTCCTATTTCTATGTCTTCCACAACCATAACAGAATGCCAGATATATAATTTCAGTCAAACATATTATTTTAGAAATCATGTCTGCTTATGCACATCAGACAATTTTCCAGCAAAACTTTTTTAATTTCGGATTAACTTCATCTGAGCAACGTGTAATTTCAAAATAAACAAATTGTTTTCTTCGTCATAGGTCCGCTACACACTTTCCTTTTGTGGGACTTTCATGGTTCTAATAAATTTATGTAAATTTATTGTAGAGGTTAAAACCACACATTTAAGTTTCTCAGAAGTTACAGGGCTTCTAAATAATTTCATCGAAAGTCAATTTCAATGGCTTAGAGATAAGTTGTATGAGGTATGTAATAGTTTCACATTTGTCACTTCTTGTTTTCAAATGAGATATTTTTCTCGGTTGGTTCATCTATTGTAATAGTCATACCTTGGGACTCCTCCTATTCTCTTATTAGGGCTAATGTTTGGAACGTTCAAGGCATCTGAAAGGAGACAAATTCGTCAAATGAAAACATATGTAAAAGTTGTCACACATTAGGTCAAAATATTTTGTAATGCAGGCAACTTTAAAACAAATAAATAAACAAGTGTTTCGCTTTTCAACTTTAAAGTTGTATATTCAAGATTTCAACATGTCTTTTGGATTTGTACCCACGCTCCTCTCCTGTGGACCATGCTCTCTTTTTCCATTCTTCCTGCATTGCTATTGAAATGGATTTCGATGTCAGTTTCTCATCTTTTCATCTTTAATAATGTTGTACCCATGCTCCTTCCATTTGGGTTATGCGTCTTTCTTCCCTTTCATTTATATTTTATATTATTTCAAAAATAGGTTTGAAAGCTTATTTTAAAATCATTTCCATCTTTAACAAGGTTGTCTTTTGTATTTTTTTGGCAAAATGTTAAACATCCAGTTTTAATTCATATTATGTTGTCTTTATTTTTATTATAACTGTTTATCAATTTTTTATAAAAGTGTTGTTGTTTAACAATGTTTATTAACATAGTGTCTTTATAAACAGTGAGTCTTTTGAGTCTTGTCAATTAGAATACAATTATCAAAGATTCTATTGCACAAACAACTAGCATAAAAAATAAAATAAAATATTTAAAATCTAGAAAGAATATCTATTGCTTGAAGTTTACAACCATTCACTCTTTTACAACACACTACATAATGAAGGCTTATTAAGTTATTGAAATCAAGACAACATCAAGGACATACAATTTACCATACATAAGTTGTTTGGTCATGAGGGTATTTCAATGAATTTGTTGGTTGTTTAATATTTCACATGGTGAATATCATGTAATTAATGGTACATATTGTTTGCAAGGCATTCCCTTTCCTAGCATGTGTTCTAGTTATAGTATTAAATATGTATTCCTATGCATCAATCTCTTTACCCTGCTATGTATTAAAGTAATCTTCAAGTGTACTATATCACTCTAAATTTATGACTTGCATTATTGCAAATTGCAATCCCTCACTACTTCACTACCCCTTTGGGTTCATTGTTTTAATCTATCTCCTTCTAGGCATTTTTGGGCATATTTTAACCTTATCTCATCCAAATTTTTATCATATACTCAAGAGGTGATCTGATCCAAATTTTGGGGGGAACAATCTATAGAGCATTCTGATATGGATCCCAAATTTTTTGCTTGAAGAGGCACCTTTAGGTCTAGCACAACTAGCATAGTTGACTAACATTATTTTTCTCCAATTTTAGTAGTAGATTCCTCTTTGTATCTTATTTCTACAATCATTCTTTCTGAGTTAAATTTGTGTTTTGTATCTATTTATTACTGTTCAATCTTATCAATTTCATGGTAATTTACCTATCTCTTATGTTATTTCTCATTTTAGTTATATCTTATCAAGATGAAAAAGGGAACAAGTCATAGTTATCGACTCTTCTAAAGGATTCATGTCAAGCCTAATTGGTTTTTCCCTAATGAAAGAGTTTGAGAATGGTTCCTATGTTGTTTTCTTAAGGTAGACTGTCTTTCCTATATTTCATTTTGGTGAACCTAATATATCTTATCCTTGCATTAAAATGAAAAAAATTGTTCCATTATGGTTTCATGATGCATATGTTTCATAAGTGTGGTGGAAAGCAAGCCTCTCTTGTATAATTATAACACTCTCCTAAATATCTTACTCATGAGGACATTTTGATGGAAAAAGAGATTACTAACCCTTTTTTTGATAATTATCTCCCATAGAGATGATGATTTATTGCTTGGTATTGATCCATCTCATAAAATATACCTCTCCCAAGAGGAAAATTTTATGTAATAGGATGATATCATTGATACTTTTCCTACTAACATTTTATGTATTCCATTCACTTTAATGACCTCCCTTCTAGAGATGAAGGATTTATGATTCATGCTTC
>BSBK01013222.1:112500-121242 GCA_027943335.1 Chamaecyparis obtusa
TTGAAATGGATTCTTCTTCCCCTTCTTTCATGTCAACATTTATAGAAGACATCTTACATTGGATACTTCTTCAAATAAGGAAAATAGATGTAAAAATATATTTGTTGGAATCTAAGGTCAGTGTGTTCTTATTTGTCACCTTTTGGGTAACATTTTTGTTTACATTTGTTCCTTTTATTAATAATAGCTTTGGTTGGTTTGGAGTTTTGAAATGGATGTAAGATGTAAAGTTTCTTTATCTTGTCTCATTTCATTTAGTGTTTCCTATTTTTTGATAGAAAAAGTAGGAAGAGGGTGCTGGCTCGTGGAATAGGGAAGACTAAGAGTGCATTAAAAGAACATTAACAACACTAGATTCACAACAGATAATCAACAAAGTAAAAATATCTAGTTTGCCTCTATCAAAAACAAACTTGTTGATCCTTATCAAAAAAGAGATCCAAGGTTATAGTTTAACCAAAAATCCTTGAACATAATAAATATAAACTGCCTCACAGGGCTAAACCAAAGTCTTAATTTCTTAACCACATAATAGAAAAACACAAAATAAAACCTAGGACCCATGGGCCCGCAACAATATGACATCAATATGGCACCAGCAATAGTTAGGTCCTCTCTCCCAGCTGCTTGGACATCAAGGTGGCGGCCCATTCTTCTTGCAGAAATAGGAAGAGATCCTCGTTGTCCTCATCAGCTTCCATTTTACCACTAGCAATCTTTTTCTGCACATTACATAGAGTCACCGCCAATACGTTCATCACTTTAAGGGAAAAATTATTTAATTCAGTGATGCGGGCCCTCATTTCCTTCATATCCTACTTGAGAGTAAAGATCTCATTGTCCAGCTTAGTGAATTTTTGCTTGAAGGATCCTTGAACCTACCATTCTCAGCCACAACCATGGTAACATTCTTAGTGTGGGGGGAGTTAACCTACTATGTGTGGGGATAGGGCAGGGTCAAGGTATTGCTATGAGGGATTTCATTCACCACAGGTGGGGGATTTATAGGAAGAGCACTGACAGACCTAGGGTGAATCAAATGCTCGGTCGAGGAGCTAGAGGTATCCATATCCTCTGAAAGTGCCATGTCCTCAGAGGCCATTTACTTGAGTCATCTTTTACATTTTTCTTTAGGAATTCTATTGGATTTCCAGATGATATCACTCATTTCAACCTCTGACCCTAATTGATTGCCCAACTGTTTCATTTTCTTAAGCATCTTCCTAGCCTCGGGGGTGCTATCATCCACCATCTTATCTTTTGCTTCTAGGGATTCATAAACATGGGAACCATCTAATTACTCTGACCTTTTGAAGGGCTTCCGCACACACCTTTTGTGGCCCTTGCCATCATGGGGGAGAAGGTTAGACTCTTGGTTGGACTAGGAGGGGGATTGAGAGGAGTTGTTAGCTTCCGAAGGACTAACGTCTGGGGTGATTTCAGTGATAGTTAGGGCTGATTGAGGTGATAGGAAAATGTCTTTGTGGAACTTGAACAAATAGAGTAAGGGTGAACCCACAATAGTGGGTTACACTTTTTTGCCTGAACGGACACTCAACTCTATATTTTGAAAAAAAAAAATAGATTCAGATACATATTGTTGTTAAACCATTTGAAACCAGGAGATGAAGTAAATTAGAGTCTTTTAGGATTTTCTATCTAGATTCTAAATATATTTTTTATTTTTATTTTTGAATTGATTTGAATAGTTTTTTGTTTTTCCCACAAAAATTGGTATGTGGTTGAAAATGTCATTTTCAAAGAGTTACATTATTTTCATAGAGCATAACATTTTTTCTAAAATAGATATCACTGTGATTCCTTCTAATTTAGGATTGTAACATCCATACAAAGGGCATGCAATTGGTTTGATGATATTATCACTATTATTTCACATTTTATTAATGTTTGAAGTTGACTAAACCGTAATTTTGACATACCTTGACTACATAGCTTATAACTTATCATGTATTTGTCCAATTTAATTTTAAATTTTTTTATATAAAGAGAACTTCAATACCTAGGGCATAGATATTTTTTATAATTTTTATTCTCTCATTTACTATTTTTTGATAAGCGTCAAACATAGAGGTAGACATATGATGAAATATCTATGTTTAGTAAAACTAAAAATACAAAGTCATAATAAACTTAATATATATAAACATTATAATCATTGGAAATATTTTTCTCAGTAGTACCTTACTACATAGATAGGTTTTTCAAATGGATTCATTTGATTTGCCAAAAGATAAAGTTGAAGTGAGTTTTTGTCAACATTTTAATAGGTGTGAAGGAGACTCCATTGTAGGTATGAATGAGGAGTATAGATGTTATATCAATGTTTTTCTTATCTAAGAGACTTTGAGCTAACCATTTTTAATTAATTCCTTCAAATGGAACCTCTCAAGGCTTAAATCATCATATTTTATTGAAAAAAGTATTATTTCAACAAAAATTTGTATGTCTAAAAAAGTGTAACCCACTATTGTGGGGTCACCCATAAAAGGCCTTGATGCAGGATGGGAATCAGCCACCCTAGATTCAACCTTTGGTTAACAACCTCCACAATTACTTTGGAGTCTCCCTCAATCATTAGCATCCTGATATTCTTACAGATGGAAAATTTTATACCCCATAGAATAGTCGTGCCTTCAGCTTGGTTAATAGTACTATTTCTGAGTGGCCCAATATTAGCTAAAAGGAAAGAACTATTGTGGTCCCGTAGCACTCCACCCCCACCCTAGGTAAGGTTGTTCACCACCCCATCAAATTTTAGTTTGATGCAGCCTACGGGTGGGGCAACCCAACGGGTAGCATTCTGGGCTATCAGCTTAGAGTTGTCAAACCTAGTGAAGCCGACCAACAAGTTCCAATTGTCAATAATTTTGATCTCTGAGGATGAAGGGGGTGCAGAGGGAAGTTTCCATTTAGGCAAGGCAAAATTATCACTTAGGATCTTAGTGCCCAAATGAAGAGAGGCCTCAGGTGGGGAATCAGTCTCCCTAAAGATCATGTTGTTCCTTTCTTTCCAAATAGTCCAAAAAATGTGTGGGGGGAGTAAGTGCCATAGGATATGGAGGAGAGGGTGGTTGGAAGGGGATTGCCAATCAATAAACTGGTGAATATCCTCCCCAAGGACCCAAGGGATCCCCAATTTTTCAATTACTCCCTTCCAAATACTAGAAAAGTAGTCACACTGTATGAATAGTTGATTAACAGTTTCATCCTCCTTCTTGCAGAGACACATCTGCTGGCCCGGGAGAAACCTCTTTTTATAAGGTTGTCATGGGTTAACACTTTTCCATGCATGAGCGTCCACTAGAAGAAGTTGATTTTTAGAGTGAGGTGAGGGATCCACACATTTTTCTAATCTCCAAGGTTATTCTCCTCCTTTAGAAGAAGGTTGTAAGCAGTCTTGACCAAGAAGGTTCCCTCTTGGGTGGGGGCCCAAATGATAGAGTCTTGGCCATTAATTTCAAGAATTCTGGCATTTCCCAAAATTTCCATAAGTTCCTTATCGAAGTGTTCCAACTCAAGTCTATTCCTAACAAGGTACAAAACATCTTTCCATTGACCTCCAGTAAGCGTAGGGAAATTCTAGATCCATGAGTCATGCCAAAATCTGATGGATCTCCCATTCTCGAGTTGCCAAAAGGCACCCTCATAAAGCATAGTTTTGCATTTGCAAATATTCATCCAAAGTTTGGAACCATGAGGAAGGTCATTGTCCTGATACATCATCCCATAAGGGTTCCCTTGTAGGTGCTTAGCCTTTGGATAATTTTGCACCAATCAGCTTTTCTTTCTATAAGCTTCCATGCCACTTTTGTGGTGAGGGCCCTATTTAGCATCCCAATTTTCTTAAGACCCAATCCTCCCAGTCTTTTAGGAAGATAAACCATTTCCCAATTGACCAAGGACATCCTCTTTTTCTCTTCAGAGCCTGCCCATAGAAACATTCTTTGAATTTTTTCAAGCCTATCCGCCATGTAGCTTTTGATCTTGAAAAGGGACAGAAACTAAACAGGTATCCCTTGGAGAGTAGAAGCCACAAGTTGGAGCTTACTAGCACTTCTCAAGATCTTCTCTTTCTAGCTAGCAAGTTTTCTCTGGGTTCTCTCTAGGATGGAATTCCAGAATTCCTGAGAGACCTCTTTGATAGTGAGAGGGCGACCTAGGTAGGTGGAGGGGAGGTAACTATTATTTTGTCTTTGTAACAACCATTTGTTTTGATGGTTATTGTCGAGATCTCTAATGGGCTGGAGCCCTTCCCACTTATTTTGATAAAAAAATAAAATTATAATGTATTATTACTTTGTTAATTAATTGCATATTGCAAGTTATTCCTATTTTTATTGAATAATATTAAAACAACATATATAGATTTTTATAAGAATGATACATAATAATATATATATAATAAATTTTATTTTTTAAATGTGATAGTTAAATTGCTAGATTGTGGTGGGAGTCATTAAGATTAAATCTAGCTTGAATCATTTTGATTATAAACATTGTACTATGTTGGATAGTTAATTTAATTATTTACAATTTTTTTAAAAAATTAATTACAATCAAATGTCAATTTTTTAAAATAATTACTTTTCTATAAATTGAAATACATAAATTTATTTCTAATATAAATAAATTATATTAATTATAAAACAACTTAACAAATAAAATTTCATTAAAAAGCTTACTCAAGAACAAAATCTTTAAGTTTAAAGCTTAATTTCCAAGATAAAAGCAACCATCCAATTTAAGCCGTAATATTTCATAGACAAATCAACAAAAAAATTATAACCCTAATACTTCAAATTCAATCAATGGTTAAGTTTAAAGATTAATTTAAAATACAAAATCAAACATGAAATTTGAACCCTACTTCCACTATCAATATTTTAAGCACCATTGTATTATAATTTGTTTATTATTTATCAAGCCAAGTCCAATACAAGCGGAACCGTGTGAACCCTAAGCGGCACAACACACGGTAATGTATGTGATTCGCCTAAATTTTCAACCATCCAAACATGTCATCCATGACAACCCTAATAACAACAATGGAGGATCCGCACAAAACAAATCTTCAAATCTGCAAGCAAAAAGAGAAAGCAAAGATTCAACCATGGCTTTTTCTTGGTCCTGATCCATCGCACTGAAAAACCAACCGACTGAATCACAACAAGACAGCCTTTATTTTGTCAGCTTTCTTATCGACCACGGCCTTGACGAATTCGTTACTTCATGTGTGTTTCCAAATTATATACGATTTTAGGTAGGATTTGTTCAGATGATAAGTATCAATCGTCAACTCAGATCACTCAATTTATATATTTCAACTTACCCACGTTTTTCAAGGAGCCTGCCAGATTTCAATGTCTTCTCTGAAAGTTTCTTTGAAATTTCGTTGAATGTTAGTCATGCAATACTCTATTCAATACTATTGAGAATAAAACATACGTATTTTATAGCAACTGAAACTGTTAAAAAGTCTTATGTGAAGCGAGAAACTATATGAGTTCTTACCCACCTCAGACCCCACTCTTTTGAAGCTCTAGAAACTATTTGATGATTCTTCAAAATCTGTAGTCGTCACTTTGAGAATCTTTCCTACTCTGTTTGATTTGTTCTGGGTTGTTTTCAAGAATTTTATATTTTTTGTTTAGGTTATTTAGTGATGGGTTCCCGCTATTTGAAAACTGAGATGATAATAAATAAAGAAAGAACTTATTAAATATTGAATCTTTTGTAATTGATTTTATTAGTTTATAGCATTATTGGTTAAAGGTTTGTGTGTACATTGATAGAAAGATGATATAGATAGGAGAAATCAATTTATAAGATGATTATTGAGAATTAAGTTTTTTATTACGTAAAAATAGGTTTGAAGGATCTGAAATCTATTACATCAAAATTTCATAGATATGAGGATTAAAGTTCACTGAAATAAAACTATGATAAAACTATCAACAGAGAACTAAGATGGCATAGAAAGAGACAAAGCTAGAAAATGATCAAAGATCAGCAACAAGACGGCAACAAGACAAAATACAACAAAGAGACTAAGTGAATTTTTGAGAAGCTCAACAACTTCCATCTCTAGCTTGGTCATCTTAGGAGCAACACTCTTGAGATCTTCAATGTCCTTATTCAGCTTCTAAGCTTTCTTCTTCATGCTTGCACAAGTCCTCTTACAAGCTCCAACAATTTCCTGAAGGCTAGCGTCCTTGTCTCCCTCAACCTCCATAATGACTCTAGCTTGATCAGTTTGCTCCAACTTCACAACTAAAATCTTCAAGTTTTTAGCAGAAGTCTTGAGGATTTTGTAGCCTTGTTCTCCAATTTTCATCAGGATGGTCACCGATTCTAATACCCTAGAAACAATTTCCCTAAAGTTCTTGTCATTGTTATTTTTGAGGGTTTCAACATCCTTCCCCACACGGGCAATATCCTCCAGGGAAAAGGCTTTTCAGTGATTGTCCAAATTTCATTAACACTACCTAAAGTAATGCTTTTATCCTTAGCCACATTAGAGGTCTATAAATTATCAATCTTGCTAGAGAGGGCCCTTTTCTTGATATTAATCTCATTATTCTCATGAAAGACCAAGCTAATGAGCCTATAAAATTCCTCAACACTTTCCTTAGCCATCTACAAAACACCCAAAGAGGGATCCCTATTATATCAGTCCATCTCACTGAGATCAGTAGCATCTCTGACATCCATATTTTCTACTTCTAAATCCTTAGAACCAACAGGGGAACCATAAACCTCCTCATGAAAATCAACATTTTTCATTTTGTCGTCCCTAGGGACGGGGTTCATAGTTTTCTTGGTGGTCAAAGAAGACATAAAATCCTTGTCTTTACCCACTTGACTAATAAGGGAGCCACCTCTTCTTTTTTGTTTATTGGGGGGGGGAGTTGCACATCAATATCCCATCCCTCCTCCTCCTCATCTTCTCCAGGTCATTTGGGCTTTCCTCCTCCTCTTCAATTGTCTATTTTTTTCCTTCTTCTTAGGAGAGGGCTTAGGAACAGAGAAACCTTTACCCTTTCCATCCTTCTTAAGGTTCTTCATAGGGGTAGAGGAACTCAGAATTTATTCAACATGACCATCCCAACCATCATCATCGTGTTGGTCCATTTCAAGCTTCTTATCCTCCGAATAAATATTACCCATCACATAATGATAAATAATAGTAGAATTAAAATATTCATAAATTAAGAGCATATGCCCTTCATGAAGAGTAGGATTACCATTGGGGTTTCCTGTCAAATCCTCAATACTAGCGTGCATATAACATAAAAAATAGTAGGGAAAAGAAACTATTTCATTATGCCAAAAATGGTTGAGTAAAAAACAATGGTACCCATATGCCCTCATAAACCTACCATCAAGGGTAATATACTACATAATGAAAAAAAAGAGCTTGTCTCCATACTAGTTTGATAGCCTTGGGTGCATAGTAGATCTTATTGATTTTGACAAGCTTCTTTTTCTTTTTTTTTCTTCGTTGGGCAAAAGTTTAAGAACAAAGTCAGTCATCTTTCACTCTCTATAGAAGTTCATTCCTCAAAAGGAAGACTCTCAACCTCTGCAATAATCACCTCGTGGACTTTGACAGTCCTACAAGTAATAGTGGTTTTTCTATTCCTTCACTCTATCTTACACAATCTAGTGAGATAAATGTTCCGACCATGGAAATGTTGTATATATTAAATAATATTTCCCCTACTAAGAAGATTCCAAACTATAGGTTTAGCCTTCCATTCAACACATTGCAACCGATCCATTATTTTCATACCCCTCCCATACTACCTTTCTCAATTTGTTTCAAAAACTCACAATTTCTACCTCTATAATTGGAATGAAGCATAACGAAAGTCTAGAGACTAACGTTCATAATAAAAATTAAAGTTCTCAACACCCATAAAATGTGCAAGGCCAAATCATAATTACTAGCCACCTTGTCAAAGGGACAATTGTTAGAATTGGTTGTATTGCAACACTTAGTTTTTTCCTTTATTTGGACTTGTGTGGAGATTTTCCCCACTTTACAATGGGTTTGATCATAATTAAGAATGGATTTCACCTCAATGTTGAAATCCCCTTCATCAATCCATGTCAACTTTGAATCAGTTTTACAACCAACATTAGCAACTCAATCCACCATGGCTTTAACTTCCTGATATGCATGAGAGATATGACATTTATAAAAAGGTTTTTATGATGTTTATAGATGCAAAAATTTAATTATTAATATTCCAAGAGGCCATAATTGGGCTCTTGAGGCACATGATGATATTTTTAAAGTCCCTGTCAATCTAGACCCCGCGACACTTAAGATCTTTAGCAAGGATTAGAGCCCTATAAGCTCCTATAGCCTTAGAAAGGTGGTTGGTTTAGGATCCAAAGGGGAGTGCCACCACTACCATACATAGGCCTTTATCATCTCCGATCACTCCCCCACACCCATCCAGCCTAGGATTACCCTTGGTTGCCTCAACAAAGTTTATTTTAACCCAATCAATAAGAGGGAGGTTCTAGGCACGACCATCTATATCATTATTAATAGTAAAATTGGAGCTAACATGAGTGATCTTCCAATTCTACAAGATGCTAAGATCAATCTAATTATTAAGATGAAGAGGCAACCCTGAGATATGGAATATTTCCTTGACCATTCTTAAAAAAATTCAAACACAATGTCAGAAGGAAGATCCTTCTCTCTAA
>BSBK01013223.1:0-5000 GCA_027943335.1 Chamaecyparis obtusa
TATGAGAAAATATTTCTTACCTGGGGTGTTTGATGCAGGAGCATCCTAGGATTTTTGGCAATCATGTATCAACCAAAAATATGTTTGTCTTTGAAGGTAGATTGTTAGTTTTGATCTTAGTTGGTGGAGTACTTGCTCGGTTTGAGAGACTGGTTGCTTGGTTTCTATGGTTGCTAGGGTGCTTGGTCTCTGAAGAACGCTCGATAACTAAAGGCGTCGGTTCACTAGCGCTCGATGATAACTGCGTTGCTCGATCATGCTTGGCATGGTCAGTTTCTGGTGCTTGGTTATTTCTCTGTTGCTCGGTGTTCTTGCTTACCGACTTGGTTTATTTGGATGGATCAGCTTGGCCGACTGGTTCCATTGATTTGGGTCACCCTCCTCGAGTTATGGATTGACTGTTGGGCATGAGAGGACCTAGATCTAGCATGTTACATTCTTCTATGCGGATCTGATGACTGTTTGGGGCCATTTGGAGAGTTTATTTATTTGTAAGGCTATTTGAGAGCCGACTGATGTTTTGGCATTTAATATTTGTTTGTAAGGGTTAATTGTTTCATCAACTGACTTGTGGCTGGGAATCAATATTTATAGGATGCTTGGGTAGTTGTTGAGGGGCAGAGGTTTGGTAGTGGAAGTTAGTATCCTGCGAGCTTAGGAACAAGAAGATTGCTTAGAAGTTGGAGTACAAGTCTAGATCTTTCTTGGATGCCTACCAGTGTGCTGTGTGTTACAGACCTGGGCTAGCTGATTACTGATGTTGTGGAAAAGATTGGATCCTACGAGATCTTGTAGACTATTACTTGCTTTGTATCTATCCGTAACCGGGAAGGCCTTACAACTCGGCACATTGCATGTAATTGGTGGTTTGATGAATAAATATTTCTATTTTATATCAGATCTGTTGTTGTTGTGTATTTCCGCTGCGTATTGGTTTGGCTGCAAGGTCAGTCAGTCCTTCATTGGATTCCCCAACCTTGACTGTATCATTATTGCACCTCTGAATTTTTTTTCCAAATGATCCAAATGATCCTCTTTTTTTAAAAAAATATTGTCAAGTCATCTAAGTAAATCAATATGATCATATTTACCACTCCTTGAATGCGATTTCCATAGGATTCTAAAGTGTATCTCCTGTATTAGACAAGATGAATGACATCTTGGTGTTTGAAACCTTGCTCCCTTTAATACAAATACTCTCTTAAAATAATATAAAGAATGCCCATCTTAAAATCTACTGCTATCTTCTCGTTAATATTGCTCTTGTAAAATGATACACTATCCTTAATCTTGTAAGATACTATTTTCAAATAATTTGCGTTTCATTCACCAACAAAAACAAGGCGTTGGATTTCTTTAATTTTTCAATAACTAGGTTTTCAACCCACAACTTAGGGACTGGGCATCCATATTGAGTAGCTATTTCTTCATAAAAAAGGCTCATTTCAATATTGACCAAGTGATCTAGAACTTGAAATGGTGCAACATTGCATATGCACTATGAAGCTACTAAAGTCATATTACTCTAAATTGGAAAATAAAAAATAGTTGAAGGTAAAGTACTAGAAATGGAATCACACAATGATTGAACAAGCATTAAAAACTAAGATTAACCTAAAACAATTAACAAGAACATATTCTTTAAGAAGTAGATAAGGAACTACTTTGTTCTACCTCGACTAAAGGAACAATCGCAAAATGGAATTCTAGTGGCTATAGGAGTAGTTAGTTACCAAAATTGAATCTAAATAGTAAGAAAAAATTACCATCTAATAGAATAGATGGAGTCCTCACCAAGTGGCACTGCTTGATTGATTCTTCCAGAATTAGCTTAGATACAATGGATTAAAATAATATTATATTCATCATCAAAACCTTTACAATATAGCAACAAATTATATTGTATTCTCAAACTAGTAAAATTGAAAACAAGATTACATCAGTATAGGGATTCTAACCCCCCAAAGGAATGACCACACATTATTTATAAAGGGGAATATAGCTATTTCTAACTACTAGTAAATCCATTCCCAACAAACTAGGAGGAAACAACATTATTGAAAGCATAGAAAAAGGGAAGGAAGTTGTGCTTGGGTGGGATTGAGTCAATTTGTTTCAACTTCCCAGTAGATCTTCTGTCCCTAGACTTCTTCAACACCCTTCTCCTCTTGACTGCATCAACGCCCAAAGGGTCGGTTGTAGTTCCTTCTACCAACTAGATATTCTTAGTAACTACACCACACAAAATATCTACATACTCATAATTACTTCAAAACAACATTCATCCATTATATGCAACATTTAATGTGTGTGTGTGTGTGTATATATACAGATATATCTTATATATGCATATATATCTAATATCTGTATATATATCTAATATCTATATATGTATATATATCTAATATATCTATATATATATAATATAATATATGCATATATATATACATATATACATATATATACATATATGTATATATATACATATATATATGTAGATATATATACATACATACATATATATATATATATATACATATATACATATATATACATATATATATATATATATACATATATACATATATATATATATATATGTATATATATATATATATGTATATATATATATATATGTATATATATATATATATATGTATATATATATATATATGTATATATATATATATATATATATATATATATCTACATATATATATATATGTATATATATGTGTGTATATATGTATATGTATATATGTACACACACACACACACATATATTTATGTATGTATATATGTGTGTGTGTGTGTGTGTGTGTGTGTGTGTGTACATATATACATATTGATGCAGGAGCATCCTGGGTGTAAAAGCAATCTTGCATCACCTAAAAATATTTCTATTTTTGTATTCAATAAGGGCTATCCTATGCAGAGTTGCTATTTATGGAAACTTGCTATTTTTAGTAAGTTGGTCTTACGATCTCGGAATGTCTGATTTTACATATGGAGGTTCATCTCAGTCATATCAGCCTGCCAGCAAAGTTTTATGGCTAGATCAGGTGTAGTTTTGAAGATATTGAAGATTTTCGGTATTGGCAGCAGGATACAGAAACTTCGAACTCAGTTTTGAAGGCTTTAGAGGCCCCGATGAGGTTGAAAATTTGAGTGACGAGTGCTTTGTGCTAGTTTAACTTGTAGAGCGCTTTGTGGCGTTTCTAGAATGGGGTTATAATAGCCAATCGGGTCAACGAGCGATGACTTATGGTCTTCGGAAGTTGGGTCACTTGAAATGGTGGAAAATAATTTTTCTTCAAAATTTCTGTTTGGGTTTCAAAACTCATTTTGAGCCAACTTTGATGTAATAAATTGTAAAATAAAATAATTCTAAATTTGGTCGGCCCTAAGGGCAAAATTTCTAGAACCTTCTTGGGCGGTGGAAATTGCCTATATAAAGAAGGCCCGTAGTGTTGTCTAGGGCAGTTCGAGGTAGTAGATATGGGTATTGATTCGAGGCTTTGTCCTCCAGAATATTGTAAGGGAATGCCCATGTAGCTTTGCATATTGTAATTTTGAAAGTTTGTAATTCCGCATTTGTAGAGATAATAAGAAGCCAATTTTCTGTTCTTTACATACATGTATATATGTATACATATATACATACATACATACACATATATACATACATGTATACACATACATGTATGTATGTATGTACATACATACATGTATGTATGTATACATACATATATATGTATGTATGTATACATATATGTATGTATATACATCTATACATGTATGTATACATACATACATATATATGTATGTATACATACATACATGTATACATGTATGTACATACATACAATGTATACATGTACATACATACATACATACATATATATGTATGTATGTATGTATGTATACATACATATATATGTATGTATGTATACGTATATGTATATACACATATACATACATACATATATATGTATGTATACATACATGTATACATGTATGTATGTATATACATACATGTATATGTATAGATACATACATATATATGTATGTATAGATACATACATGTATGTATGTACATACATACGTATATGTATACATACATACATATATATGTATGTATACATACATACTGTATGTATACATACATACATGTATGTATGTACATACATACATACATGTATACATGTATGTATATACATACATGTATGTGTATACATGTATGTATATACATACATGTATACACATACATGTATGTATATACATACATGTATACATGTATGTATGTATGTACATACATACATGTATGTATGTATACATACATATATATGTATGTATGTATACATATATGTATATATATATGTATGTATATATACATATATGTATGTATATATACATATATATATATACACACATACATATATGTATATATGTATATGTGTGTGTATATATATATATACATGTATGTATATATACATACATATACATATATATATATATATGTATGTATGTATATGTATGTATATATATATATATACATGTATGTATATATACATACATATACATATATATATATGTATGTATGTATATATACATGTATGTATATGTATGTATATATACATACATGTATATGTATGTATGTATACATACATATATATATACATATACATACATATATATATATGTATGTATATATACATATATGTACATGTATACATACATATATGTACATGTAAATATATGTATGTATACATACATATATGTATGTATATATATATGTATGTATATATACATACATATATATGTGTGTGTATATATATATATATGTATACATATATGTATGTATGTATACATATATGTATGTATATATATATGTATCTGTATATATATATGTATATATACATACATATATATACATACATGTATATACATGTATGTATATATACATATATGTATGTATGTGTATATACATGTATGTATAT
>BSBK01013223.1:7500-47500 GCA_027943335.1 Chamaecyparis obtusa
ATACATACATACATGTATGTATGTACATACATACATACATACATGTATATATGATGCAGGAGCATCCTGGGTGTAAGAGCAATCTTGCATCACCCAAAAATATTTCTGTTTTTATATTCAATAAGGGCTATTTTGTGTAGAGCTGCTATTTATGGAAAGTTATTATTTTTGGTAATTTTCGTATGTGCTCAGAATGATCTGATTTCTTTCTTGGAGGTTCATTTTGATCATATAAGCCTGCCAGTAAAGTTTCATTGCCAGATCAAGTGTATATTGGAAGATATTGAAGATTTTCGGTATTGGCAGCAGGGTACAGAAACTTTGAACTCAGTTTTGAAGGCTTTAGAGGCCCCGGATGAGGTCAAAAATTTGAGTGACAGGCGCTTGCGCAAGTCAAGCCTGTAGAGCGCTTCGTGGCATTTCCGAAATGGGGTTATAATAGCCGATCGGGTCAACTGGTGATGACTTATGGTCTTCGGAAGTTGGGCCACCTGAAATGGCGGAAAATAATTTTCTTCAAAATTTCTGTTCGGGTTTCAAAGGTTATCTTGAGCCGACTATGATGTAATAAAATGTAAAATAAAATAATTCTAAGTTTGGTCGGCCTTATTGGCTAAAATTCTGGAACCTTCCCAGGCGGTGGAAAAATTACCTATATAAGGAAGGCTGTATTATTGTCTTAGGCAGTTCAGAATAGTTCGGGGTAGTAGATCTGGGTAATAGTTCGAGGCTTTGTCCTGAAAAATATTGTAAGGGAATGCCCATGTGGCTTTGCATATTGTAATTCTGAAAGTTTGTAATTCCACATTTGTGGAGATAATAAGAAGCCAATTTTCTGTTCTTGCATATTGTTGTTGTTTCTCTATTTCTGTTATGTGTTTGTGGTATTAAGGGGAGCACCCTTCATCAATATACATACATGTATGTGTATACATGTATGTACACATATATACATACATGTATACACATACATGTATGTATATACATACATGTATACATGTATGTATGTATGTATACATATGTATATACATACATGTATACATGTACATACATATTACATACACATATATACATACATGTATACACATACATGTATGTATGTATGTACATACATACATGTATGTATGTATACATATGTATATACATACATGTATACATGTATGTATATACATATGTATACATACATACATGTATGTATGTACATGTACATACATACATGTATGTATGTACATGTACATACATACATGTATGTATGTATACATACATATATATGTATGTATGTATACATTTATGTATATATGTATGTATGTATATATACATATATGTATGTATGTACATACATATATGTATGTATGTACATATATACATGTATGTATATATATATATACATATATACACATACATACATATATATATATGTATGTATATATACATACATATATACATACATATATGTATGTATCTATATCTATATATATAAATATATGTATGTATGTATATATATATATATATATATATATATATATATATATATATATATATATATATATATATATATATATATATATATATATATATATATATATATATATATATTGTTACCCCTCGACTTTTTCTTAGTCTCGGTTCTAATTAAAGGTCAATGAAAGTTCTAAGTTGAAGTTGAACCTGAACTTTGTCAAGTTCAAGTTCAAGTTTATAAGCCGTTATAAGTTATAGAGCATCAATGTCTATCGGTTTCTTTGATCAGTATGTCAGTCTTTTGAAGTTGAACCTAAACTTTGAACTTTGTCAAGTTGAAGTTCAAATTCAAAGTGCAACTTCCAACACATGGAATATTTTGTAAGTTTTTTCTTTCGCCCTGTGGAAAGTTGCCTTTTCAAGAAACACAGGTATTAAATCAATAATGGGAAGCTATCGTACAGAGTTACCAAATTTGATAGGATAATTCATGCATGTAAATTTTAGATGTGACAGTTGGCGGTGCAATGAAACATGAGGATATTATTGCAAACGTATGGTAATTAGTGGATGTTTTGGGGAATCAAGAAACTCGTGCTGATTTAACCTGAAAATAAATGAGGAATGATTTAATGTGTCTTGTCAATCATTTCTTCATAAATACATTTATTATAACCATCTAGTGAAGATTTATTCAGGATTTTATCGACCATATTAATAAATGAGGAATTGTCAAGCATAATGTTGATCTTTGCTTGAGGAGAAAGGAGGAGCAACGAGGTTGGCAGTAATAAAATAACAAAAAAATTGGTGCACAGATAACCGGTGATTCATCTTCTTCCTTGCAGCTTTCAGTTTGTTGAAGCATGTCCTTACTGTATTGTAAAATTTTCTCTTACTTCCCAATTAAGATGCCTCTATTTTGTCCTAAACTTTCGAAAGATGAAAGTAGAACCTGTTTGTTGATCTCTCTTCCAGACATCTATGATACTTCTTTAGTTAATGTGAATTTAAAAGAGTATGTAGTAGGGTCAATAATGCCTCTGAAGGTTCTTTCTCCAAGAAACTAGCACGAAGTGGGTTAATGGAGGCTACTACTTTTCCTCCAGCCTTGGTTTGCCCTGAGCTGGTATTAGAATGTGCCAATAGATATGATGCCAAAAATAGATGTGTCAAGGATTCTTCAGGAGAAGTTCAGGTCAAAATAAGCTGAGAAATGTTGATGGCAGCTTTATGAATTCTAGACAAAGAGCCTTATGAGCCTTGGACCTATGTAGAAGCGGCTTGCATGTTTGAAGAGGACAAGAAAAGATATAGTTCCTCTATAGCTCAAGTATGGTTGGCGAAACCAAAGAAAGGAGGATCTAGATTACCCAAACCCCTAACAATTGAGCATTTTCGTAAGGAAATTGCAGATATCATGTTCCTTTTAAATAGAGTGAAAGGGAATCCACATGCCTTCCACTGGGAGGATTGGATGTACTATTTTTATTCAAAAGATTTTGGAAGGGGAGAAATTTATTGATTGGGCTGACCTAATTGCAGAAAGACTTCATCAGGAACTTCTGAATGTGACCAACCTGACTCCCTTCTACATGTCATCCTATCTCATTTATGTCCTTGCATGTTGTAGAAATTGGGAGGGTCTTCCTCATGAGCTGTGGACTAATAATATGAAAATCTATGACTATTTTACATGCTTGCAGAATGAAAGGTTTCCTAATGAATTCAAGATGGTTAATGATATGTTTTTAGCTAAGCTAGTTTTTGAATTACGTGGAAGAGATAACAGTAGACTCTCCAAGGAAGCAAAACAAGTAATAATGTATACTGGTGTCATTTTATCCAGTTTCCCAAATTCATATATCTTAGAGTTGGGGCTTTTGATGGAGAGCCTCTAAGATTGCCCAGACTTTGCTTGGATAATGTGGTTTTAATGTATTTGCAGGCAGTTAGTCATTATTGAGCGAAAATCTGGTAGTCCTAAAAAGTCTTTAGGTGTTTTGTTTCCTATTGAGCTAGGCCATTATAGATGTAAAAGTTTCCAAGATGCTCTAGCAATGGAAGGCGAGCTGTTGACTCTGAGGTTGAAATCTTACACTTCTAGGACTAATTTTGATTATAGGGGTTTTGCTAAATTGAATCTCAATGTTCCTGTCACATTTATGCACATTCCCGAATTGGAAGACTTTTAGGCTGATTGTTTAGATGAGCTTGAGGTCAGGAAGAGGCTATGGTCTAGATTGACTCTAAGACAAGTTATCACCTTCATATTGGATTTAGATACAAGTGGGGCTGAAGAAGATGAGGAAGTTGATGTGCTTGATTCCCAGTTTCTAGAGAGAGTTGAAGCTCTCCCTATTCCAGAATTGGATTGGACAAAATTGGAAGAAGATGACCTGCAAGTGAGAATGGCTAGTGTGATCAAAAGAATAGAAGCTTGGCTGTTTGAAAAGAAGACCCCTAAGATTGCTTCACAATCTTCTAAAAAGAAAGTGAAACCGAGGGAGAGAAATTCATCGAGAAAGGCTTTTGTTTTAACTAACATAGTTATTGATGAATCTCTTGCAAGTAATATTGAACCTGAAGTTGAACCAACCAGCCTGAGGTTCAGTTTCAAGTTTGACTTCAAGCTGAACCTCCTGCACGGGTCACCTGATCGAGCTCCAAAATAAAGAACAAAGTTAAGTAGCTAGAGGTGACTCCCAGTGTTGTTGTAGATTTGGATACTCCAAAGCAAAACCACAAGAAGATCCAGTTGTAGATTCTGGTTTTCCTAACATGTTAGACAGTCAGCAGGTGCAAGATGTTACTAAAAATTCTCCAAAGAATTCTCTGGCCCTCCTAAGCAACTATGATACTCAGAAGAAATCCACTGCAGCCCCACAATGGTTGGAAAATTTAGTTGCTAAAAGAAGAAGTATTGTTCCTTTGTCTTTTCCCATTGAATATGTAGTAAGTGTTTGGGTAAGACTTTGAAGGCTAAAAAACCTAAGACTGAGTCTAGAATTGAATTTGATGAAAACATTAGCCGTTGGGTGGCAGAAATTGTGAAACCAGTGAGTGATAAAGGAGATGGGGAAGTTTCTACTCAGGATTTTCAAGTGTCTAAATTTGATCTGGGAAGAGATAGAAGAGCCGCTGATATGAAGTTCTTTGAGGTTTCAAATAAGAAAATTGCTAACAGAGTCTGGAAAGATGCAAAAGACAAACATGAGATGAAAGAAGCAATGAAGAGCATGACTCAATATATTCACGCCATTCAACATCCAGAACCCTTCCGTTAAGTGAGATGTAGACTTCTATTGACATCAAATCTCTAGATAATCAAAAATTTCTGGACCTGATACAGAGGAATAAGGTCATCACCAGAGCATTCAAGGAATGGGTTGAGCATGTAAAATTTGAAGCAATTAAACAATTAACCTAACTGAATCAATCTCAGATTGAAGCAAGCAAACTAATAAAGAAAGTTGAAGCAAATATTGATGAATGAGAAATAGAAACGGTTACCTAGATAAGGGAACTCCAGTGGATGAAGTTCAGGAGTATGGTCTGTAGAAGTTTCTTGCAGAAAAGCTAGTCCTAGGGTTAGATGATAAAACTCTGTATGTTTTAAAAGGATGCATAGATTGGAGGAATGAGGCCATAGCACAAGGAATCTCTGAAGTAAAGAATCTCCTAAAAGGATTGGGGATAATCAAAGATATTATTTTGAGTGACATGGACTGGGTAGATAAGAAATGTTTCGAAGCCAAAGAGGAATTAGATAGATCAAGTGATCAGATAATTAAGAGCATTAAAGCCTGGTTTGATAAGCTTTGAGAGATGAAAGTGCCAACTATATAAGATTTTTCAAAGGTTGCACGAGTAGAGTCAATGCTCCTAATTCAACAGAATCACCTAGAGATGCACAATGAGAAGGAAGCTCAAGTCAAAAAAGAGAAGGAGGTGTGGAAACAAAGAATTAACTATCTTGGTCTACCACATCAGCAGGTGATTTCTACATTCATTGCAGCCTTTGAAGACTAGAAGGCAGCTCAACTGGCATTAGCCTCAACACCTTAGTTCCCGGGGACACCTGGCTCTATTTTAGAGGCGTTTTGCACCCAGTTTCCATTTTTATTGCTTTATGCTTAAGATAGTTATTTAGCTTAAAACAATTTACCTCTGGTAAAAAGACAATTTTTATCGAGTTAGTTTTAAAAGCCCCGCGTGGCTATATATTCAAGAACTTAAGACTTATTTTAGGTTAGCTCTCTGAGATTTTGGAAACTACTTTCAAAAGTCTATGCTTTAATCTTTTCTGAATATTGATATGATAAAATATATACAATATCTTATGGTTTTATATATATGTTTGAGTTTCTGAAGTGATAAATACTATTGTTTATCATATATGGTTTGTTTTCCTATGGAAATGAATTATATTGAATGAAGCTTAACTGTGATATGAGTTGATTTTGTGCTTGGAGTAACAGAGAGAATCGGTACAAAAGCTTCAGTTTTATGTATTTTAAATTTTAGATAGTGTCAGAAGTGAATGTTCCTTTAAAAATCTGCACATTCTTTTCATTTTGATGAACTGGGTGTTTTTGCCTTATGTGTTTTCTGGTTAAAAGCACACATGTTTAAATTATTTGCTGAATAAGATTGTATTGAAAATTCACTAGCAAGGTAGCTGCACCTTGAGAATATGTAGAGAGTTTTCTATTATAGAAACTCAATTGTTAGTGTTGTCTTAATTTTCTTCTTTCATGATTGATAAAAGTTTTTAGATCAATTTTGAGAAAGGAAAAAATTGTTCACTAACAATTTTTGGTGACTCTACTAGGGAGTTGCATGTTTATTCTTTATTGCAATGGTTTTGCCTATCATAGGTGACCGACTTGTATTACAACCAAATTTAGGTTTCCAAGACACATAAGAGGATATCATTTCAGATCTAAATGCTTGTGCTTGGGCAAACAAAAGAAGTAATCAACAATATCTTCAGGTGCAACAAGTGCTTGAGAGAGAAGAAAAAATTGGTGAGAGATTGAGAGGAATACCCATTGCTTAAGAAGCAGTTGTAGTAAACAGAATAGCTAGAGCCAATTAAGTTTTCTCAAAGCTAGCAGATAAAAGATATACCATAGGAGATCGAGAAAAGGGTCTAACTAACTCAAATTTTGAAGACCTAGCAAAGCTTGATTTCAAACCTCCAACTTCTTCTAAAGAAAGACGCTACAAGACAGCTAGTAGGCCTTCCTCCCCCACCAAAGTTTCTCCTGCGAATTCTTTTCAATATTTGGTGTCACCAGGGACCCTAGTCCCTTCTTTCATTAATTTACAGCCTTTGAATATTATTTTTCCTCCCATGGCTCAAAATCAACCTCAGGTGCGGCTGTAGGACCTTTAAGTTTAGGGGCAAATTTGGGCAATTTACCTAAAGGTCGGGATATTTTACCTAAATTCAGTGGTGATGGAAAGGAATCTCTTGAGGATCATTTGAATGCTTTTAATACAGCATGTGGAATTTTGGCTGTTGGTACCCAAGATGTAGATGTAAGGCTTTTTGTTCAAACATTGACGAATGTCGCAGTAGACTGGTTCCGTAATTTACCCCATGCCTCAATTACTGACTAAGACACCAATGCGAAGGGCCTTTGAGGCCAGATTTAAGTCAGCTAATAATGCTAATACACTCTTCATTCAATTGAGTCAAATGAAGAAGGAGATTCAAGTACCCATGCGAGAATTTGTAGCAAGATTTAATAAGGTAATTCAAAAAATTCCAATTGCAAGTAGATCCAATGATGAAAACCAAAAGGGGTTTTTCTTGAATGCTATGCCTCCTGATGTTGCATTTCCTTTAAAAAGAGCTAGGCCAACCACCCTAGATGCGGCCCAAACTATTGCTATTGAATTAGAGGATGATCTCATAACAAGTGGTAAGTGGAGAAAAGAAGTACAAACACCTAGCTCTCAACCCTCCACCTCCTCGTCATCAGATCTTGTGATACAAAGATTGATGAATGATCTCATAACAATTAAGTGGTAGTTGTCTAAGACCGCAAGCCCCTATCAGAACATTCCTCATAAATATCTCAATCAAGGAACCTCCAACACTGGCAAGCAATTTAGTTTACCTCCTATGCAATAGAGACTTCAAATTGAACCTCCTCTAAACAAAAGAAACATGTGTTTTTTTCATCTTACCAATGACCATGAAGGAACCACATGTCCTGAAAATATACGCTATGAGCAACTTGAAGCTGAAAAAGAGGCTGCAACAAAGGTGACTATTGAAGATATATCCTCTGAGATACTTGGTGACTTTGGAAATTTCTTTTCTGAATATGAATCTGAATCTGAAAGGGGCGGTGATATATTTGTAACTTTGGGGGATCCTACTTGTTCAGTTTTGACAAGAAATCAACATGGAGGGAAAGCAAGCAGCTGGCCTTCAACACCAATCAAAGACCTTGGAAGTCAAACCAATGATAGTCATAAAGTCCCAAAGGCACACGATCTAGAGGTTCAAATTTTAAAAAGGTCTGAATCTGAATCTCCTTTCAATATAATAGATTTTTGTAAAACTTCTAGAATACAAATCTCTCCTACAGACTACTTGAAAATGAATCCTCAAGAGCTAGATAGGTTGGTTCATTATGTTAAGGGCTCCCCTGTTGAACCGAAATCTCAACAAACTAATAATGCATGTTTTAAAGGGGAGACTGCAAAAAAAGAGGATAAAGTTGAACAAAAACCTGTGGAAAAGCCTATTTCTAATATTCCCTCTGGTGTGAAACCAGAGCCCTTTTATGTGTCTCTGTTTATTCATGGTTTCAAGTTAAATAATTGTATTATTGATTCAAGAGCCTCTGATAATATCATGCCCGCTTCCATAGCTAAAGCATTACACCTTCCTATGAATGCCACATTTGGCTGGTGCTATTCCATGGATTCAAAACAAGTTCCCCTAATAGGTCAAATCAAGGATGCATAGGTCGCATTAGCAGCCTTCCTTGACAAACGATTGAAACTAACCATTTTAATAGCTGATATTCCATCTAGCTATGGAATGCTCCTAAGCAAAACCTTTTGTAGAGATTTAGGTGGAGAAATAAATTTGGATTGGTCTCAGGCCATAGTTCCCATAGGAAACAAGAAGGTTTCTCTACTCTCAAAGCCTAAGTCTAAATATACTATTTTTCCTTCGGAAGATCCCAAATCTTAGATTTTGTATCAAGAATCTAAGTTTGCTAATTATGTTATCTTACCTGAAGATGATGTTGTAGGCCCTATTGTGATAGATGAAGAGGTTCCTTGGATTCTTGAATTTGATGGCAGTTGTTCTAACCGCAGGATCGTGAGCAGGAGTTGTTCTTATTTCCCCTTCAGGACTCAAACTTCCTTTTTTCATTTAAGTTGGAGTTTGAGAACACGAACAATACAATGGAATTTGAGGCCTTGTTTTTAGGTTAGAAGAAGCAAAGAAAAAGGGAATTAAGATTTTAAAAGCACGTGGTGATGCAGAGTTAATTGTAAAATAGGTTAAGAATTTATTCTCAGTGAAGAATGAGAGACTGAAGCATTACATGAATAGGGATGGGATGAACTTGAGTGGTTTGAGGCTTTTTCAATTGAGGTGATTCCAAGAGAATTTAACTCAAGGGCTGACGCTCTAATAGGATCATCATCCCTGCTAATTCCACTTTCGAACTTCACAGAAGACCATTATACAATTGAGGTTATACATAGACCCAGTGTACCTGATAATTATTTTTCTTGGAAATTTTTCAGAGACGACACCCATATTAATGAATTTCTACAGGGATTGGACAAGTTTTCAACTAATTATTTTGAAGAATTAGAGTTTGAGTGTCATGAAGTTTGTCTAGGAAAAGAGATCAACTCTTTAGAAGAAGTGATTTAGCTTAAAGGTAACTCTATACCGAAGGGACTCATGGAGGTAGAGAAGCTTTTTGATAGGAGGGATTGTTATTTAAACTAGCCTGTCATACTAGATAATATCCCTTCAAGTAAATATGAAAAAATTAACATTGGAGATGAATACAATCCAAAGTTGGTAAACCTAGGGGTGTGTTGTGATGATGATGAGAAAGGTTGCTTTACCAAGCTGTTAAAAGAGTACGAAGATGTTTTTGCTTGGTCCTATGATGATTTGAAGAATTTCAGACAAGGACAATTTACACACCATATTCCTTTGAAACCAGGGATGTCCCCTTTCCATCATAAATTGAGGACTTATAACCCAAAGGTGGTAGATGCTATCTTTAAATAAATTGATAAAATGCTTCAGGCACACATTATCTTCCCTATCCACCACTCTGCGTGGGTAGCTAACATAGTTCCTGTGTAGAAACAAAATGAAGAGATTAGAATCTATGTGGATTTTAGGAACCTCAATCATTCAAGCCTTAAAGATAACTTTGCTTTGCCTATGATGGATCAAATTCTTCAAAATATGGCTGGCTCAGAGATGATGTCATTTCTTGATGGCTTTTCAAGATACAACCAGATTAGTGTTGCAGATGAAGATCAACATAAGATGTCTTTTACCACACTGTGGGGCACATTTGCTTATAGAAGAATGCCTTTTGGACTGATTAATGCTGGAGCCACATTTCAGAGGGCTATGAACTCTACTTTTGGTCACTTGTTGAATAAAACCATCACTATTTATTTAGATGATATGACAGTCTTCTCCAGAAGATGTAAGAAGTATCTAAGTGACTTAAAGGAGGTTTTGCAGAGATGTAGGGATCATGGCGTTTCTTTAAACTCGAAGAAGTCAATTTTCTGTGTAACAGAAGGAAAGTTGCTAGGCCATTTAGTTTCAAAGGAAGGTATTAAGATTGATCCAGAAAGATTAAGAGCTATCCAGCAGTTGTGCCTCCCTATCAATTGTAAGGGAATAAAATCTTTCTTTAGTCAAGTTAATTTCTTGAGAAAGTTTGTTCCTGATTTTGTCGAGACGTCAAAACCAATGGTGGATATGTTAAGTGAAAAGAAGAATTTCAAATGGGATGAATCAGTTGTCAAATCTTTTGAAAAAATAAAAGAAGCTATAGCTCATGCTCCTACATTAATATACCCAGATTTTAAGAAGGATTTTATTATTTATTGTTATGCGTCAGAGCATACAATGTCTGGGGTATTGTTGCAGAAGAATGAAAAGATGAAGAGGTGCCTATTTCCTTCATGAGTATACCGCTTAAGAAACATGAGTTATGTTATTCCCAAGCTAAAAAGTAGGCATTTGTGGTGGTGAAGGTAGTTAAACAATTTTGATATTACATTCTTCATTCACATTCTATAGTTTTTGTTCCAAATTCTATTGTTAAAAGTATCCTTACTCAGCAGGAAGTAGCTGTTAATAACAGAGCTAGTTGGGTGGCAAAGGTGCAGGAGTTCAATTTGGAGATCAAACCCACGAAGCTAGTAAGAGGTCAAGGTCTGTGCAAATTAATGGCCAAAAATAAAGAAGACCAAGGTTTTCCCAATTGTCTGTTTATCAGAATAAATGATTCATGGTTCTCAGATGTAGCATTCTTTTTGACTTATGGAGAGGCCCCGAATCATCTGTTAACTAAAGAAAAGAGGAATTTATGGCTAAAAGTAGCAAAATATGTTATTGTGGACAATGTTTTGTACAATAAAGGATTGGACGGGATGTTCTTGCGGTGTGTTGATAAAGATCAACAACAGAAGCTATTGCAAGCATTTCACAATGAAGCATGTGGAGGACACTACTCATCATTTGTGATGGCTTTTAAGATCTTAAGAAATTACTATTATTGGCCCGGGATGTTCAGAGATGCATATAAGTGGGTGGCAAATTGTGAGAAGTGTAAGCTCTTCTTGAGGAAGCCCGAGTTAGCTACTTTACCTTTTTGGCCCGTAATTGTTGAAGAGCCTTTTCAACAGTGGGGGCTTGATTTTATTGGTCCAATTAACCCAACTTCAAGTGGCATGCACACTCATATCCTTATAGCCACAGATTATTTCACCAAGTGGGTTGAAGCCATACCAGTTAAAGTGACCACCTTTGACGTAGGGTAGGGATGGAGGATCCTAAAATGGATAGTCTAAACCTACATTGCCAATTATAACAACAATAAGCACAATAGATTACAACAAGATAATGTTTCAAAATAGAATTTCATTCAACATGCCCGACTGTGAGGCCTTCTGGGTTTTGGCCTTATACAATGAAATTACAAAGTATCAAAAAGATCTCGCAAGATCTAGGGAACCACCAACTAGTTTAGATTTGCAATAGGTAGCCTCTGATAGGAACAACCAAGACAAGGTCTAAACTTGTTCTCACAAGCCACCAAACAACCTCTTGTTGTCCTAAGCCCTCAAGCGACTAGTTCTACTAAAAACTCCCAGATTTGCAAATATGCTTCTACTCTAATCCCATACTACTCATCTAATGATCCTCTTCTACATCTTTCCTTCCTAGTCATACTCTACATCAACCCAAGCTCTCAATATATAGCCAGCTAAGCCACAAGTCGACCAGTTAGGCTTTAATTACATTATAGGTCCAGCCTAAGGAGAGATACCAAAACTAATGAAAGAAACAACCAAACATGATGTGCCTTTAGATTTAGGTCCACACATGACCCAATAACATTTCCCTAACTTAGCAAGATCCAATTCCATCATATGAAACCACACAAAATGAAAAACTCCACATTTCATGTGTAAACTAGCTGAAAATCGATACCCGAGAAAAAATGGGCATAAATTTTAGCTCATAATGAATTAGGACTTGAGATCTTAGGAGAAGATAGAACTTTAGGTCCTCTTAAAGGACCTAAGAGAAAAAAGGCTGATTCATTAAGGATCAATAGCTACACGTCGCACAATCAACACCAGAAAGCATGAAAATATAGCTCCAACGGCAAGGAAAACAATTCTAACTTTGAAACGGTCCATCCAAGATCTCCCAAACCATGCCACCTCAAGAGATGCATTCTTAAACATAGCCTCCACAAACATAAAGGAACAAACTTGTTTCATTGCATATGCTAGAGATCTCCACAGATCATCGCAACACATAAACTTAGAAAGCTACCCAAAACAAAGTAATGTATCCCTCTGACAGGGAATTCCTCCAAGACTAAGAAAGATCTCCAGGAACCCAAAATGCTCTTGCATCAGAATACCGAGGTAAATAGAAAGTATGTCCCATACTTTAATCTCAAGATAATTATCTGCAATCAACTTCATCTTCATCAAAGGCTTCCAATCCTTCAAGGATAAGAGAACGAATCAAAAAATCAACCACCTATGCTTCATCCATTCAAACATCAGGATCATATGAATCTCAATAATCCAATCAACATACCACTGATCACCACAACCCATCTTAGCAACAAGAGTATCCAACTCCCCAACAAGTAGATCCAAAGTCATATCCACATCAATATGAAATCCCTCATCATCAGCATCCCATCTCTGCAACTCATCACAAGACTCATTACTATCAACCAACAATTCAAGTCCATAACCAACAAATAAGATCTGCACCATAACATCTAACAAAAGCAAGTCGGAAACACCACCATCACAAAGGTGTTCAACAACAAGTAACTCTTCACTAACAACAATCTGATTAAGCCCAACCAGATGCTCTACAATTCTCATGCCAGATCCATCCATTTGCTCATGAAAACCAACACATACCTTATCATCTTCAGCGAAGTCATCCTTCACCTCTTCCTTAACATCTAAGTGTCTTCTTCTTTGAATAATCCTCTTAATCAACTAGAAAAATTTCTTCCAACAAGACTTCATCATCTCTTCAATGCTCAGATTAAATTTAGGCCACAATTGACCCAACTTATCCATCAAGTTCCTTTCAAAGTGCAACTGCCTCTGCTCGATGATTTGATTGCAAGATTCTAGTTGCCTCCACACACTCGATGATCTACTGTCCATCTTAAAAACCTGCCTCAATTTGACAATCTATTCACTCAAGGAAATCTTCATCTGTCACATCAAATCTACTCTCCTCAGAGGCATCTTCGATCGAAGGTCCTGGTGCAAACTACCTCTCCTTCGGTGATTTGTCCACACACTCAAGATCTTCAAGCTATGATACCACTTGATGTAGGGCAGGGATGGAGGATCCTAAATGGATAGTCCAAACCTACACTGCCAATTATAACAACAACAAGCACAACATAATACAACAAGATAATGTTTCAAAACATAATTTCATTCAACATGCCCGATTGTGAGGCCTTCCAGGTTTTGGCCTTATACAATGAAATTACAAAGTATCAAAAAGATCTCGCAAGATCTAGGGAACCACCAACTAGTTCAGATTTGCAACAGGCAGCCTTTGATAGGAACAACCAAGATAGGGTCTAAACTTGTGCTCGCAAGCCACCAAGCAACCTCTTGTTGTCCTAAGCCCTCAAGCCACTAGTTCAGCTACAAACTCCTAGATTCGCAAATATGCTTCTACTCTAATCCCATACTACTCATCTAATTATCCTCTTCTACATCTTTCCTTCCTAGTCATACTCTACATCAACCCAAGCTCTTAATATATAGCCAGCTAAGCCACAAGTCGGCCAGTCAGGCTTTAATTACAATATAGGTCCAGCCTAAGGAGAGATACCAAAACTAATGAAAGAAATAACCAAACATGATGCATCTTTAGATTTAGGTCCACATATGACCCAAGAACATGTCCCTAACTTAGCAAGATCCAATTCCATCATATGAAATTGTGCAAGATGAAAAACTCCATGTTTCACGTGTAAACTAGCTGAAAATTGATACCCGAGCAAAATAGTCATAACTTTTAGCTCATAATGAATTAGGACTTGTGGTCTTAGGAGAAGATAGTACTTTAGGAGCTCTTAAATTCCCTAAGCGTGCAAAGGCTGATTCATTAAGGATCAATGGATACATGCCACACAATCAACACCAGAAAGCAGGAAAATACAGCTCTAACGACAAGGAAAAAAACTCTAACTTTGAAATAGTCCATCCAAGATCTCCCAAAACATGCCACCTCAAGAGATGCATTCTTAAACATAGCCTCAAAAAACATAAAGGAACAAACCCATTTCATCGCATATGCCAGAGATCTCCATAGATCATCGCAACACATAAACTCAGAAAGCTGCCCAAAACAAAGTAATGTATCCCTCTGACAGGGAATTCCTCCAAGACTAAGAAAGATCTCCAGGAACCCAAAATGCTCCTGCATCAACCTCTAAGGTAGTTTGTAGATTCATAAAGGAGAAAATTGTTACAAGGTTTGGAGTTCCGCTTAAAATAGTGGCCGGTAATGCTCATAATTTTTCATCTCAAGAAATTCAGCTCTTTTGCTATGACCATGGTATAAATTTGTCTCACTCTTCAGATTATTTCCCACAGGAAAATGGTCAAGAAAAATCCACAAATAAGAACCTTATCAATATCATGAAGAAGCTAGTAGAAGAGAAAGGGAAGGATTGGCATAAGAAGCTGTATCATCTTAAAATGGAAGCACTTCCATCTTGATAGGTTTAGCACCCTCTTTTTGCATTTATCATGATAGACTTGCATTTAGGATGCATTCTGCACTTGATTCCTTCATTCTAGGTGAAATTAGGATTAGGATCCTGAGGATTCTCCTTCATTTACCTCCTTTATGACTCTATTTTCTAGGTAGGAATTAGGAATAGGCCCTCTTGGCCTTCATCATATTCATCATAGAATTTTGTGCCTCTCCCTGGCACTCTGCCCTATTCTGACATCATTTTTAGGTCTCTGGGCATCCCTGGGACCTCTTATTTCTCATTCTGGCTGGATCTAGACCCCTGGGTCAAGGACAAGGTATACCTTGACCTAGGTCAGTGTCTAGGTCATCCCTGACCTAGGTCAGAGATGAGGTCATCTTTGACCTCCTTCGGGATTTGATCCCTCTTTTTCAAATTTGGTCCCGGAGGGCCCTGAAATTAATATCGGGCTTTTAGATTTGAGTGCGGAAGGGTTTTAATTTGAAATTCATTTAATTATTTTCCCTCCTTAGTTGGTTACTATGATTGGACCATAATTTGAGGTGACATTTGAATTATGGGTCCTCACATTACTCTAGGAGCTTCACCTTGAAACCCCTATATAAAGACTCTCATTTGCCTTCATTTTCACAACTACACAATCACAAGACAAGGAGAAACAATTGATTCAAGAAAGCAAGTGATGGTGAAGTGAAGATGTAAGAGGATGATATAGAAGATCAAGCCATTGTTGATATCAAGCATTTTTGTGAACACACCATTGTGAACATCTATTTGGAGAAAGAGATATCCTTTCTTCCTTGATCCACCATTATCAATATTCAAGCATTCAAAGATACAATCATGGGGTAGCAATTATGGATTGTGAGTTTGGTAGGAGTACTTTAGCCTTGAGGGCTTGATATGCTTTCTTATCTTATTCAAATCTATGCATTGCTTTCTCATACATATTCATGCTAGGGTTTCAATCTAGAGGATTAGATCTTGGCATTACATATTCAATACACACACACATTCTATTACAACTGGCTATTTGTGGAGGTGGAGATCACCAAAATGGGGGTTTGACTAAGGCAAAACCCTATATAGCCACCCTAAAACACCATTTTCAGATATCTACAGTCGTTGTTTCGAGAATTGAAGTGCATATCTGAGTACCCTTTTTGGTGAACATCTGAGATCCGCGAACAAAATTTCTTTGGGAGATATTTTGGGTCAAGGAAGACCTTCAGTGGGGGGTAGGATTATGCCTCGGGGTAAGACTTTGCTCCGTTATCTGGGTCAAAGATGACCTACTTCCAGAAAGACAAAAGTTTTCTAGGTTTTCTCTGTTGCGGTTTTCTGGTCCCGGATTTGGTTGCAGAATTTCTCGAGACTGTACATAGGCATCAGAAAATAGGTATTTCCAGATTAATTCCATTATGAGGTATGTATCTTATCTTATCTGATTTCAAGAATTTCTAGATTTACATTACTTAACTCAAGCATACAAATGAATAGTGAGGAATGTTAGATGCATTGTCAAAGCTTTATTTTTAAACCTATTCATTTTGGTGAACCCATTTACGACAACTCTTTCTTTTTGGTGTTAGATTTAAGTCTTGCATGCGTATAAGATTATATTTCTTGCATTTATACCTTTGTTGCATTTATCTATTTCAAAAATACAAACAAATTGCAAAATCTCTTTAAAATACAAACATATTTACTTTTTCATGCTTTTAGCATTTCTTTGTGTCCAACATGTATGATTCTTATTTTGAATACTTTGATGCGGATTTTATTGTACAAGAGGATAGATTCCCTAATGAGGTACATGGTAGTGAGGATGAAAATTGTCTGAATAAGATCTCCATTGATCCTATTCCTATTTCACTCTCCTCCACAACCTCTCCAATTGACCTTTACCATAGGGTGTGTGCATGGTTACCTTCATGTCCCACTATTTGTAACATTGATAAACCTAAAATGATATATCGTACACCATTGATGATGGTAAAAAGATGTCCTTGCATAACAATTAAGGGTAAACCTAGAGATCCTTTGGATTTCTTTGATAACATTGATTTCATTTCGCATGCTTATTGTACATGGAATAACCCTCAACCTAATGTTCCAGTTTCTTTACCACCTTCTCAACCTATGCTTCCTCAAGCACCTAGGTTTCCTTCTACCTTTAAGGTGTATAACTTAGTTGACCAATTACGTGCTACTCCCGCTAAGATATCTTTATGGGAATTACTTCAAACTTCCCCAACATATCATGAGGCATTACAAAAAAGCTTTATCCACTCTTCCTGCTTCACCTCCTAATCAAGAGACCATTCATTCTATTTTAGATTGCATGCATACTATGCCTTCTGTACCTCCTATTATGTTTTCCAATAATGATTTACCTTCTCTTGAGGTGCATAATCAATATGATGCTCTTATAGTTGCTGTCTCTATTAACCAGAGTATCATTCGAAGAACATTAATTGATAATAGATTTGGACTTAATGTTTGTAGTATGGATATGCTTAAGGCAATTAAGGCTGATCTCACAACTATTCAACCTGATAATGTCCCTATACGTGGATTTGATAATATTGTGAAAAGAACTTTGGGCATTATTACCTTACATGTTAAAGTTGGTCCAGTTATTCTAAATACACCTATTCATGTTATGCCTGGACCTCTCAATTATAACCTTCTTTTAGGAAGACCTTGGTTACATACTATGCATGCAGTTCCTTCTACCCTTCATTGCAAGGTTAGGTTCATCTATAACAACTTAATGTATACATGTTACATGCAGATGATGCGCCAAATCCTTGTCTAAATGCAGAATATGCCAAAACCTCTGAGTCTCTTCAACCAAGTAAAGAGATTGAAAAAAAACCTGAGATACAACAACAAGAAGTTCCATCTTCTTTGACTGAGGATGATTGGGGGACATTGGATTTTAATCCTACTTTCATTGGAGAATATAAGGTCTTTGATTTGGAATTCATGAAGCAACAAAGCGAATTTGAGAAAAAAGTTTTTACTCCTTCCCCGCTTTCTAAGGAACTAAAAATTAATTTTGTTGCCGCTTCAATTAATGAAATGATTGGAACTATAAAGCCTGATTATTATGATATTTTCACATATGATGCTCCTTGGATTCCATCTGATATGGCTGATTGATATGGTTTTGGTTATCATTTGCTTAAGAAATCAAGATTTAATGGGAAAGGATGTGGTAAATATGAACAAGGTATACAAGTACCTTTGGATAATGAAATTTATGATCATAAATATGGATTATGATTCAATCCTTATAGACAACAATCAGCTTTTCCTCTTAATGTTACTCATATTTGCGATGGACAATTGGAATTGATTAACCCACTCCTTATTGACATTAATCAAGCACCTACTTTGGATATTTTTCCTGAAGATGAAACCTTAATGGAATTTTTAGGGGTTTATGAAGATTTACCTAAGTTCCATCACAAATGATGGACTCCTTATTGTTTAAGTACCGATGCTTACTTTGGGGAACATGATGAACAGGATATTCTCCCGTTATTGACGAATCCTCCGATACAAAGTGATTTGTTAATAACTAAGACTATTGATATTCAAATGGATGAGAATAATCCTGAAAGATGATAAAGATTGGGAAATGTTTGAATCAAAATGAACGTGATCAGTTGGTTTCCCTTTTACTTGAATTTAAAGACATTTTTGCTTGGACATGTTCAAATATGCCAGGTATAGATTCTAGGATTGTTACTCATAACATTGTTTTAAAACCAAATATGAAACCTATGAAGCAAAAAATTTGAAAGATGAATCCATGAATTACTTTATTGGTTAAAATTGAAATTGAAAAGTTATTAGATTTTGGATTTATTCATTCTATTGATTACTCAAATTGGATTTCAAACATTGTGTCTATTTCAAAAGGAGAAAATAAGATAAGGATGTGTATCGATTTTAGTATGATTGTCGATTCAACAGCGGGTCATGCCTTGTTATCTTTTATGGATGGTTTTTTGGATATAATCAAATTTTTATTCCTCTTGAAGATCAATTCAAGACCACATTTATATTACCTTGGGGAACATTTTGTTGGGTCATGATGCCTTTTGGATTAAAAAATGCGGGAGCAACTTATCAACGAGTTATGACTTTTATTTTTCATGATTACATTCATAAGATCCTTGAAGATTATGTGGGTGATATTTTAGCAAAGTCTATACAAAGAGAAGATCATGTTACTATTTTACGATAAATATTTGAAAGGATTAGAAGTTACAACATGATATTGAATCTTAAGAAATGTGTCTTTGGAGTTGATTCTGGTAAATTATTAAAATTTATAATCTCTAAGTGAGGCATAGAAGTAGATACTGAATGTATGCACCCTAAAATGGTCGCCTAGACTTTGGGCCCCCATTCTTCAATTTATCAAATGATGGAACCAATTTATCAATTTCTTGAATCAATATTTTGTAATATTTTCAAATCAATTTCCTTGATCAAATCATAATTAATTTAATTATTTCAATTTTTCCTAAGGTTTGATCATTTTATCCTAAGCCTCATTTAATTAAAATAAAAATTTCCCTTTTAATTAAATAAATCCTTTTAATTAAATAAAAATTATCTCATTTAATTAAAATCCCTCTTCTAATAAATAAATAAATAAAATCCCCACTTAAATATCTCTTTGTTGAAAAAGGAAATAAAAATAAATAAAAATCCCTTTTTCTCTCCACTTTAAATGCACATATTTTTAAGTGGTGGACCTTTTTCATTTTTTTGCCTCTTAAAGAATCTTTGAGCACATGGATCAACCAAGATTTAATCTCCACCGTTGCTCATTTCTTTTTGCCTCTTAATCTTAACCGTCTGCTTTCTTTTATAAGGAGCCCTCTCCTTATTTTCATATCTAAGTTTTCATATTGTTATGCAGGTTTGGAGAGCGATTTTGGAGAAGAGTTTGGTGCACTTGAGCTTGGATATTGCAACTTATCTTTTCTTATCTTCTTCTCTCATGCCCCATGGCAATCTATTTAGATTAATTTTTGCATTTGCATAGTAAATTAGATTCATATTTCTTTTCATAGATTAGTTTGCTTTCATCCATTGTTATCATATATAATAGATCTTATTTTCATTTGGATGCATATTTGATAATCATGGAGACTAGCATTCTTGCTTTTCCTCTTTGAATCTCTCATTTTATGGTGTACTTGCATGGGCACAAACTAGGTCAAATATGAGGGCCTCCATCAAAACCTTTGCACTCCATGAATAGAGAGCTACGAGCCGCCATTTGAGATCTCATTCTTGAGTAATCTTGGATACAATGACTCATAGAAGTGTGACAACATTTTAGCACACATTTTTTGGCACCCACCGTGGGGCAACCCACTTTTACATGTTGGTTTTGATTATTTTTGGAGCTAACCCCCCTGTGCAGATTTGCTTGGAGACTAAAACCTTAGATTTTCAAAGATTTGATCATATCTCCCAAATGGCTTGGTGTTTTGGTCTGAAATTTTTTTTGCAGGTTGGCAACATATTAGAGAAGCTCCAATAAAAATATTCAGAATTTTTTGAGGTATTTTCAATTTTTAAGAATTTTTTCTTGATTTTTTATAAAAAATTAATTTTTGGCACAAATTAGCATATTTTTTGGAATTTTTACATTTTCAAAAAGCTCTTCAAATTATACAGGGGGTCCATTCTTTGTGTTTTGAATTTGGATGCAATATCATAGCTCAAATAATTGATTTACAAAAAGTGGTCTATTTTGGTAAAATGGGTCTCTAAGGCACAAATGAAGAGATTTTTCTAAAATTTTTACATTTTTGGAAAGCTCTCTATTTTTCATTTCTATTTTTGTGGCCAAAATCATATCAAAAAAATTAGATCTTGTTGACTAGGTCAAATGCAAAAAAATAAAATTTTGTGATGAGTATGCACTTATTTTTCATTGTTCAATGCATGATATGAGTTGTCATTTGGATTATTTGCTAGCTATTATTGCTCCTATCAATTGATTTTTAGATCTAACCCCAGGGTTTGCATAAGTTAGATATACATTGCATATCTTGTTTTCTTATTTTCTTGTTTGAGAGTTCGTGGCTTGCTTGCACAAAAAAGCTCAACAAAAATCTACTAAGCGCGTTGCATTGGACTTGAGGTATTTTGTTCAATCTCTATAACATTTAGATTTTGGGACTAAAATTAATCTCTCATGTGTCTAGCTTGAGTGTTTATTTGCTTTCATAGATCACACTTCAATTTTGGGCTGTAAAAAGGACATAGATTCATTTTCTTGCATACATGTTTCACATAGTAATTAGGCCCTATGAACACTATTTGTGGCGTTCTTGAGAGAGTGAGTTTCTTGTGAAGCTCTTCTTGATGATAGAACCCCTTGTAGGTAGGGAGGATATTGTTACTATCTCACGGTCTTACTTGGTTTGATCCTCAATATTGATCAGTACGTTCTCTCTTGGACCCACTTAGAGAGCTCGGTAGACATTGTTGTTGACATCATAAACCTTGGTGAGGTGGTTTCAATCTTAGCGTGTCAATGAATTTGTTTTCTATGTTTTGGTGAAGTGAAGAGGCTAGAGGATTATGCTCTACTCCCTTTTTGGGTAGTACTAGAAATTTAGATCCTTGAATCTAAGCTAAGTTCCCATGTGGTCCTTTTTGTGAGTCACCTTTTAGAGAGGGTTAACCGTAGTGGACAATCCCTTTATTGGGTCAACCACATGGACAAAACCTCAAGCGGTAATAGCCATTTTTGTCATGGTAGTGACAACCTCTATATAAATGTCCTTGTGGAAGAAATCTCCACGGGTGTAGTTTCTTGTTGGGCTGTCATATCTCCTCAGCATCTTTGATTGATTAAATTCTTAGAATGTGTCAAAACCCCAGTGCACCTAGATTGGAGTTCACTCTCTTGAGATTACAAAAGTCACAGAGTCAAACCATTACTAAGAACCATAGTGCAACCAACTTTTTCTTTGCTAGGACTATGTGCGTGATTGGAAAAATATTTTGAGAACATACACAAGTAGTTCCTAAGGAGTAGAAATACTAAGTCACTATTCTTGTTCATGTGCAAGGTTGCTTTTGCTCTTGCTCATTGTTTGAAGACATTGTTTTCTTGAACTCCTTGATTACTGTCTTATGTGCTTGATCAATGATGAAAATCTATTGATGTATTTATGTGATCTTTTAAAACAAACAAATCTGAGTTCCCAAGTGATAAAAACTTCAAAGATCTCCCCAAAAGTGCTATGACATGTTGCTCAATATCCAAATGAACTTAAATGGTATCAATTTGCACAAAATGACTCTTGGTCTTCTTTCTTCCACATCTCCCATGTCTTCCTAGTCTCCCATTTTCATCCTTTCTCTTCTTCCTCTTCTTCCTAAACTCTTCACGTCTTCTTGATTCTTTTCCTCTTATTATCTATTCTACCTTCTTCTATTCATCTCTTTTGTCACTTCCATGCTTGATTCCTCCTCTTCTAGAACCATGAGTTTCAACTATCTTGTTATGGAACCTCTCTTGAAAATGGATGATCTTGATCTCCTTGCTCAATTTGAAGAATATCATTCCTCCAAAACTCTCATTGATGATAAATTTATGAAAAAAATACAAAAGAAAGCAATTGAATCACCCACTTTGGTAGAATCATGCTCATGATCCTCTCACAATCTTCTTCTTCCAAACATTCTTCATCATCTAAGTCTTCTCATTCTTCTTCACCTTCCAAGTCTTATCATGACTCTTCTAAACATCATTGGAATTCCTCACTTTTCAAGTCTTACCATAACTCTTCTAGACACCATTCGAATTCTTCATCTTCCAAGTCTTATCATGACTTTTCTAAACATCATTAGAATTCCTCATCTTCTTACCATAACTCTTCTAGACACCATTCGAATTCTTCATCTTCCAAGTCTTACCATAACTCTTCTAGACACCATTTGAATTCTTTATCTTCCAAGTCTTACCATAAATCTTCTAGACACCATTCGAATTCTTCATCTTCCAAGTCTTACCATGAATCTTCTAGACATTATTCAAATTCTTCATCTTCCAAGTCTTATCATGATTCTTCTAGACATTATTCGCATTCCTCATTATCCAAGTCTTCTTCCTCCACTAGGTCTTCACTTTCCTATTCTTCACAATCTCATTCCTCTTCTACTTCTCCCAAGAGTCTTACTCAATATGAGCAATATAGTAACCCTTGTGATACCTCTCCCACGAAGAGTGACACACCCACCTTTGATGACTATGATGACTATTATGATGGCTATGATGATGAACCATAGTCATACCTATGAAACCTCTATTCCTAAGAGTCCTCCTCATCGCGTGCTCATGCTTACTAAGGGTCGTCCTATTGGATAGATTGTGATGGTGATCCGTATGATTCTGATTTTGAAAGAGACTTTGATGATTTTTGTGAACAATACCTAGATGATACATCTACTTCTATTGAGGAATATAAAATGTACCGCGCTGATTTGAAATGTAAATATTAGAAGGATCCTTCCTCTAAGAACTCTCATGCTGAAAATAAAGATTACACTCTCAAGCAAGATTATGTTAATGATGAACCTTTATCTGGTGATGGTTCCTTTCCATCCCCTACTTCCTCCAATACCCATACATTTCCTAAAGCTTCTAAGTCTTTCAAATCTTTCACAAATCCTTCACCCAACAAAGATCCTAATACTTTTCATGCGGTTCCTTATAGTTGTCCTCAAGGGCTACCTCTTAAAGAAACTCAAGCTAACCTTCACTTGGCTGCAAATACTTTCAATAATGCTACACCTAAAGAGCCTAAGCCTTTATAGGCTATAATGCCTACTTCAGCTAGTCCTTCACTATCTCTTCCAAAGTCTTCCATACAATTCCAACATTCTTCTTTGTCCTTAGAAGTGGCTCCATGTCAAGAGGACTCTAAAAATAAAGAAAATAACATAAAGGAAGATCAAGATCAAGAACCCTCCATGTCATCCAATCCTTTTCATGATGTCTCTCATCCGTTTCATGGTTCTTTTGATCCTCTATGCCCTTTCTCATTCATTCCACCATGTCTTAAGTCTTCTCCTAAGCAAGACCAAGCTACTACTTACACCGTTGAGCTTATTGACAATCAAAATAACCTTACTACACTTGTGCTTTCCAAAGATGATACTTCCATTAAGGTTATTAAAAATAGTGTCGTTACTTCCAATGTTAAGCCTATTGAAAATCAAGAGAAAAATTATATGCTTATGCTCTCCAAAGCTCCTTGTCAAGATCAAAGTCTTCCATCTTGTTCTACCACTCCATGTTTGCTTCCACTTTCTACTCTTCCTAAGTTTTTTCAAGCTCCGAACAATCCTATCAAAGAAGTTGCTCTTATTCAAGATGTTCATTATCCTATTTCAAATCCTAATGCTCACTCTAAAGATGTTGATGTCCTTGGTTGTCATATAGATGTTGATGAAATTATTGATTATCCTTTTATATCTTCCACATCCATCCTTGGACCTTCTCCACCAATACTAAGGGCTTCACATCTTCCTTCCATCTTGGGCCCTTATGTCCCTTCACTTTCCCCTCCTAACTCTCATAATTCATCATCCATCTTGGGTCCTTACGTCCCTCCATCTCCTATCTTTCCTCAAGATCAACATAGATTCATACCCTTGAATCCTTTTCATCCACCCTCCCATCTAAACCAATCATATCCTCCTTCTTTCACAAGTCCCAAGTCTTTTGGAAGTAACTTGAATGTTCAATACAATAAAAAGAAGCAATACAAGAATCCATCAAAAAAAGAAGATCACCATGTCTCCTCTAATAAGAAGAAAACTACAAGACAAGTATGGGTTCCAAAATTCATCATTAAAGATATTATCTCTAAATCATAAAAAAAAAATGAAAAGCCTTATATGGATTCCAAAGTTTCTCTTGAAAAAGTCTAATGTTGAGCAACAAGTGAAGTTGACATTCAAGCTTCCAAAGGCTTCCACTTCATCTTCTTCCAAAAATATTCTTCCATTCCATGCGCCTAAACCGCAACCTCTACTATCCATTCACCATATTCCTTCACGTGTTCCTTCATTCACGTTTCCTCCATCCTCTCGCAACCTTTCAAGGTGTGTATTGATGTTGATCTTACCTTCCTTTTCATCTACCCTTTCACAATCCTTCCATTCATTATCCTTCTACCTTCTATCCTTTTTCCTCATTTGCCTATTCCTCCTATCTTCCAACCTCACTCGCTTTACATAAAACCTTATCCTCCATTTTTCTCTTCCATCTTCCTTTCCCTATCAGCATCTTTGAGCATATCATTTTGAATCCTTGGCATATCATGGTTTAACCTTTCAAGGAGCATTATCTAAAAATCTTGCCTTCTTAAAAAAAAAATATTTTTTTTTAAAAAAAAATTTAAAAATTTTAAAAAAAAATTAAAAAAAATGAAAAAAATGAAAATGTGCCTTGGTGGAAACCTGGAAACAGGCACCTTGGTAGCAAAAGTAAAGAGAAATAAATTCATCCTATGGTGAAAACCACTCCCTTGTGGCACCTTAGATAAGTACCATGATGAAAACCTAGCAATCAAGAATCATGCGTAGTTCTTCTACATAATTCATCCATTCCATCTTCTCTCTTTGATCTTGACAATGTTGACCTATACACAAACATTTGGCTATCTTGTGAGCTATCTTACGATGATCTTGCTTTCATTCCTTTCATGTTTAGCCTTCATATTTATTTTCCTCCATTTATTCTATCCTATCGCTATCCTTTTCCCCTTTGGTCTTGATCTAATAAAAAAGAGTAAAACACGATGCTATGAAGCCTCTTGACATGTCTACTCCTTTGGACTGCATCCTTTCCTTCTTTTGCATTACACTTTTGTGACTTATCCTATGTTGGCCTTTCATTGTTTGTTCAAATGTACTTTACATGACATTTTTCCCTTTTTTGGGTACTCTTGAGGAGTTTTTCCTTGAAGATTTCTTCCCTTCATTCTCCTTCATTCTCTTGTCTTCCATCTCTTCCACCAGCTTTCTAATCCCTCTTGTTCTCCACCTTGCTAGACATTGGGACTACACGATGTGATCTTGCTTGGGAGTTTGATGCCCATTTTGTCTGGGGGCATCCTTTGTACATATTGATCTTGAAAAAATCCAAAAAAATGATATATTGTTAAAAATCTTAAAAATCAGAAAATGTCTTGAAAAAATGATCATCTTTGTGAAAACCTAGCAATAGGTGCTTTGATGTATTTCCAAAATATATATATATATATATATATATATATATATATATATATATATATATATATATATATATATATATATATATATATATATATATATATATATATATATTCCAAAAATGCAAAAAAATAAAAAAATAAAAAAAAAATAAAAAAATAGAAAAAGTGCCTTGGTGAAAACTTGGAAACAGGCGCCTTGGTAGCAAAAATACAAAAAATTATAAAAAGTCCTAAAAAGTTGCAAATGGTGTTTTTCAGCACCACCCCAATTGTGTTTTTCAACACCACCCCAATTGTGTTTTTCAACACAACCCCTGACTTCGAGTGTTTTTTAACACTTATTGGTTTGGTCTTGCCCAAATTTTTCATGTGATTTTACCTGCTTGCAAGCATTCGATCTTTATCCTCGAAACTCAGTATCAATTAATACACTTAAATTTTTAAACACAACACTTAATGCTTGAGCTATATCATGATCTTTTCTTTTTGTGCTGACTGTTATTGATTTTCGTTGAGTGTCCTTGTCTAATAAGTCTCTCCGGGATGCATAGCTAGAGGACTTGGGGCATGGGGCATGTTTTTATTTGCTTTCTGCTTGTGGGTGTGGTCTTGAAACTCTAGAGTGTCTCTTGTTATTCCCTTGAAACACTTAGGAGATTTGAGGCATCATCCTTGACTATTTTTGCACAACCGTTCTTATAGTCATCCTGGCCTTTATGCCTTGATGCAAGAGTGGTTTTGCTACATTAAATTGGGTAAGCTAACAACCAAGTCATCTTGACCTTTATGTCTTTGATGCTTATGTTAGAATCTTTCCACATTCTAATCTGATATAAATCACATTCATATTTTCATAGTTGCGTTTGTGACTAGTGATGATTGTGTGATTTTTCGATGTCTGTTAATAATGGCCCAATGATGAAAATAAGTTTCTTAACATTCTCTAATGAATGATGAACACAAAATCTTATGTTACAATTGCTCTATTGCAAGTACACCTTTGCATTTTCATGTAGCTTGCATTGTTAGACTTCATGTTAATTTGCATTTTTAGGTTGCATTATGAGTTTGAGAGGGTTTTCCTTCATCTTTCTTTTGGACTTTTAATTAACTATGGTCATGTTTTGATCTTCATTTCCTTATCTTCTTTCATGATCTCAATCAAAATTTCATATCTTAAATAGTTGATCAATCTTGAGGCAAATTCTCTTTCTTCTCTCCATTTCTTTTCACCTCTTCCAAACTTCTATCTTTCATTTGCTTTCACCCCACTTCTTTTCTTCTGATTCAACCTTGGGGCATAACTTTTCATGATGATCTACCTTAGTTTTGTGATCTTTATATATTTCATCTTACATCAAGAACCTTATCTTTAGTTTGATTTGATCAAATTTATCAATTTACTATTTCTCCTCTATCTCATTTTGATTTCGATCACGAGGGGGTAGTACCTATCAAATTTCAATCCTTGATTCAGCTTTATCAAACCTATTAATTAAACTTTATTTTTTTCAATCAGCTTATCTTTGTCCTGATGTGTTCTTATCTGTCGAACACACATATGGGTTGTTTTGTGATCCCAAATCGATCTCACATTTTAATTCCATTCTTTGGCTACATGTATTCCCAAAATGATCACACATTACCCAAAGAGGGGCAAATGTATGCACCCTAAAATGGTCGCCTAGACTTTGGGCCCCCATTCTTCAATTTATCAAATGATGGAACCAATTTATCAATTTTTTGAATCAATATTTTGTAATATTTTCAAATCAATTTCCTTGATCAAATCGTAATTAATTTAATTATTTTAATTTTTCCTAAGGTTTGATCATTTTATCTTAAGCTTCATTTAATTAAAATAAAAATTCCCCTTTTAATTAAATAAATCCTTTTAATTAAATAAAAATCATCTCATTTAATTAAAATCCCTCTTCTAATAAATAAATAAAAAAAATCCCCACTTAAATATCTTTTTGTTGAAAAAGGAAATAAAAATAAATAAAAATCTCTTTTTCTCTCCACTTTAAATGCACATATTTTTAAGTGGTGGGCCTTTTTCATCTTTTTGCCTCTTAAAGAATCTTTGAGCACATGGATCAACCAAGATTTAATCTCCACCGTTGCTCATTTCTTTTTGCCTCTTAATCTTAACCGTCCGCTTTCCTTTATAAGGAGCCCTCTCCTCATTTTCATATCTAAGTTTTCATATTGTTATGCAGGTTTGGAGAGTGATTTTGGAGCACTTGAGCTTGGATATTGCAACTTCTCTTTTCTTATCTTCTTCTCTCATGCCCCATGGCAATCCATTTAGATTAATTTTTGCATTTGCATAGTAGATTAGATTCATATTTCTTTTCATAGATTAGTTTGCTTTCATCCATTGTTATCATATAGAATAGATCTCATTTTCATTTGCATGCATACTTGATGATCATGAAGACTAGCATTCTTGCTTTTCCTCTTTGAATCTCTTGTTTTATGGTGTACTTGCATGAGCACAAACTAGGTCAAATCTGAGGGCCTCCATCAAAACCCTTGCACTCCATGAATAGAGAGCTATGAGCCACCATTTGAGATCTCATTCTTGAGTAATCTTGGATACAATGACTCATAGAAGTGTGAGAACATTTTAGCACACACTGAAAAGATTGAAGCTATTGTTAATATGCCTCTTAAGAATATTTCTCAGTTACGAAGTTTACAAGGAAAAATACAAGCTATTCGTCACTTTATTTCTAATTTAGTTGATCGAACTATTCCTTTTACTTCCTTGCTTAGAAAGGATACCACTTTCTCTTGGAATGATGAATGTAAAAAAACTTTTGAGCAATTTAAGGAGTATCTTGCAAATCCTCCTATCTTGCAACCGACTAAATTTGATAAACCATTCCATTTATACATTTTAGCGACTCCGAAATCCATGAGTGCATTGTTAGCTCAAAATGATAATGATGGTAAAGAAAGACCTTTGTATTACATTAGTCAGACTTTACTTGATTACGAAACAAGATACACAGATTTGGAAAGACAATGTCTAGCTATAGTTTATGCATGTCAGAAACTCAAACATTATCTTATAAATGCTGAAGTCAATGTGATTATTAAGTTTGGTCCTTTAAAATATCTTTTCTCACAAACTAATCTCTCTGGCCATCTGGCAAAGTGGGTGATGTTACTTACAAAATTTGATCTTAATTTCATTTCTCATAAGTCTATTAAGGGTCAGGCTTTAACAGATTATTTCGCTGAAGCTCCTTGTCCTCATACAAATACATGTTCTACTTCAATGGAATTCCCTGATGACAATATTCTAGCTATTCAACAAGATGATATTTGGGAATTATATTTTGATGGTCTAAATGTAAGACATGATCTGGAGTTGGTATTATCTTGATTCCTCCTACGAAAAAACCCATCCCTTTATCATACAAATTAACCTTTCCTTGTTCTAATAACATTGCAGAGTATGGAGTTCTTATAGCTGGCCTACGAGTAGCTTCATCCCTTGACATCAAACACTTGCAAATATATGGAGATTCACAATTGATTGTTGAACACATTAAAGGAGGTTATCAGACTAAGAATGATAAAATGACACAATATAGAGATTTAGTTCTTGATGTGCTTTCACAATTCTCTTCTTATACGATTCAAACTTTACCTAGGAAAGATAACCGACATGCAGACGCCATGGCAAGCACAACTTCTCTAGTTTGTCTTGATAATAATGCTAAAAACTTTCAATTTACTATACAAACTCTTAGAAGCCCTGTAATTTCTAAAAAGATTACCTTTGATTGTTTTAATTTGCATTAAGATGAATGGTATTCACATATTTTTCATTTTTTGAAAGATGGTACTTTTCGTGAATCGGCAACAAGGAACACGCGTAATCATATTAGGAAGCTTGCAACATGTTACATCATTCTAGGAGATACGCTTTACAAACGCTCGTATGAAGGATTATTATTAAGATGTCTCAATAGAGCTGAAATCCTGGTAGCTTTGGCAGAAGCTCATTCTGGTTCTTGTGGGAGACATTTTGGTGGAAAATCTTTGGTTAATAAATTGCTTAGAATGGGATATTATTGGAAAACAATCGAACAAGATTCTTTCATGTTTGTTAAGAAATGTCCTCAATGTCAACAACATAGTAATTTGATTCATGCTCCTACTTGTGAGCTTCGTAATCAAGTTTCTCCATGGCCTTTTAGTATTTGGGGTTTTGACCTTATTGGAAAAATCTCACCAGCTTCTTCTCAAGGACATACTTACATCTTGACTGCTACAGATTACTTCACGAAGTGGGTTGAAGCTGTCCCTCTTCATTTAACAATTGCAGATGTTATTTGTGATTTCATCCTTAACAATATCATAACACGATTTGGTATACCTTCAATGATAATTTCGGATAACGTACCTCTTTTAAAAACAAAGAAGTTACGAAATTATTGGGGAAATATCGAATTCAACATATATTTTCAACTCCTTATTATCCTCAATCTAATGGACAAGCTGAAGCATCAAATAAAATCATTGAACAAATTTTGAGAAAAATACTTAGTAAGCATGCGAAAGATTGGCATACTCAACTGACTTATGCTTTATGGGCTTATAGGACTAGTGTTCGTACTGCCACAGGTACTTCTCCTTACAATCTTATCTATAGTAATAATGCTATTATGCCTTTGGAATTAGAAATACCTTCTCTACGTGTTTCATTTCATGGGATAATTGACAAGGATACTTTTTGTGAACAATGCTTACAAGAGCTAGAAATGTTGGATGAACAATGAATACATGCATTAGAACATATAAAAGCTTATCATAAATCTCTTCAAAAGAAATATAATCATAAGGTAATTGAATGAACATTTTCAGTTGGTGATTTAGTCTTATATGAAAATCAACGAAATGTGAATTCTTTACCAGGCGAAAAAGGAAAGTTTAGCTCTAATTGGCTTGGACCTTTTGTTGTTATTGAAGACTTTGGTTCAAGTGCTTATAAACTTGCTGATATGGATGGTGTTTCTTTTAAGGAACCTATTAATATTATGCATCTCAAGCATTATTATCCTTAATTTCATTCATTCTTTCCTGGTGCATTTATGTATTCCTTATAAAGTTTGTTTTATAGGTTATGTAGTTCTAGCAAAATTACATAGTGAGTATATTTATGCACCTTCTTTTCTTTCTGTTAAGTTTTATATTGATGAAAGCATAGTAATCAAGCATAGAACTAATTAGTAGAGAAAGTTTTTCATTCATCAAATATTTTTCAAGTTCTGATACATATGTGGCCAATGGCCCTATTTATCACTACGTCTATCACTACACTCTGATGGCCGATGACTTTCAGATCTCTCTAGCCTATGATAGGAAGATGTAGATTTGTGTGTCCATGTGTGGCTCCTTGATATTCTCATACCGTGTGAACATCCTCAGGCACTCTGTAACTCAGCTATCAGCTTCTCCTCCCTTTCTCTGCATAGCCTCAGCTCTTGTTGGACACATGCAAAGATATCGGCATGCCTACTGGGATCTCTGTAGCTAAGAGAGGATTCTTGCTTGCTCGCTAGTAGTCGGTAGGATATACATGTATCCTTCATAATTTCGGATACAAAGCTCCTCCACTCCACTATGCTAGATGCATAATGAAAATTACATTTATCAATTTAAGTGCTCTTTCAAATCAAGTTACACATTTAATCAAATCTCATATTTTATACCTGGGTCTCCCTCCTGGATGTCACTAAAATGTCTAGATGATGGGGGCATGGAGTGACTACTCTCTCCACACTCGCTATGTGTAGACCTCAGTGGTGGTGTCTCTATGTGAGGGCGTGGAGGCCATCGTGATCTCAGTGGTGATGCGTGAAAAACATGTACATCCACACCAGTATCACCAGCTAGGGGCGTCTCCTCTACTCTCTCTTATACTCTCTCCTCCTCCATGGGATCTCCCTTAGATATGTGCTCCTCCTCATCTCTGAAATCCTCCTCCTCTTATGCTGTACCACTATCTTGGGTGTCCTCTCTAAAAGATCTGGATCACCTATAAGATAATCCTCAGGGAAGATGGGACGGGTCCCCTGTAGACTCCAATACCTGATGTAATCTTAGCTCATGCCTAAATAGGTCACATATGATGGTACCTCTCTATCCTATGTATCATCTGCATCATTGTCCTCTATGTCTACTATCGATGGTTGGCGTATGGCACTAGGTCTCTGATAATACATTGTCAGATGTGCATAGTGAGGTACTAATCTAGGGACTCCCTGTAATAGGTCGAACTATCTCATCACTCCATCATAATAGTATGGCATCACTATATGATTATGATGACCCTCTAACATCTTCCACCGCTATGAATATATCATCTAGAATCATGTATCTAGCCACTATATCATCTGGAAATAGGGTGTCCATATCACATCAGTGCTCAGAATGCGGTCTAGACATACCCTCCAATAGAGGATATCTCCAAACTGCCAGGCATCTCTCAAAAGATACACAAAGACTCTCGGTGTACTCGCATCTACCATCACTGGAACACCCTATGGATGTGTACATGCAAAATTATCAAACAACCAAATCTACAAGAGTGTGCATATTGAAAGACTCTCTCTCTAGTATCTCACTAGCTGACATAGCTCATGGTATAGCTGGGTTAACATGATGAGACCCTATGAGAACACGGTCCTCTCACTCTCCATCCTTTGTATAAGATGAGTAAGAGGTGTAGAAAATATGGTACCCTTTGCATTGGGTAACACAACCAAGGATACTATACAAAGCATCACTCTCCGTACCAAAGGTGTAGGGCATGACAGTATGGATGACAAAAGGACCTGATCTGATCGGGTTCGCATCTATGGAACCCATCTTGTGCAATACTCTTTATTTGCATGGATCTCCTCAGAAACTCACTGTGCTCTAGGTTTGATAGTCTCACCTCAGACTGGAAGTCACAAAATCTTGTAGACATCCTCCAGTGTCACTATAATCTCTCCCGAGGGAAGATAGAAGGAGCATGTATCCTCATCCCACCTCTTTATCAAAGCTAATAACATGGCTCGATGTAGTATAATATGTGGTAGGATTGATACCCAGTATAGTCCCACATCTCTTAGTAACTGCATCTCATCATATTAAGCTCAAACATCCTCTCTCTGACAATGCCTAGAAACTCTCCAAAGGGATTCTCTCAGAGACAAACCATGTCCTGTAAGCACAAACAAACATCATTTCAATAGTCTACATCATCAAATCTACAAATCTACCTTAATTAGGTGAAGGTCGACCTTCCTAGGTCAAGGTCAACTTTTCTTGGGTCAGGGTCGACCTTGTTGGGTCATGGATGACCTCATCCCAAAATAGGTGGAGACCTTCTAGTCAATGTTGACCTTCTTGGGTCAAGGTCGACATAGCTAGGTTAGGGTCGACCTTTAAGGGTCAGGATCGACCTTGCCTATAGAAATTAGGAATTTGGAAAGTACAAGAACTAATAACAACAAACTCACCTCAGGAAGTGACTGTCTGGTAGCCAGGCTTTGTCTTAGAAGCTCCATGTGTGTCGCTCAAACTTCTTCTCTCCTTAGCATCTTGCTTCCTCTTTTCAAATTTGTAAATGGTAAGAATGAGTAAGTATGTCTTCCTTTTCTTTATTTATAGTTAAAATTAGGGTTTCTTTTAGGGTTTACTCATGGTAAATTTAGATTTCCTTCATTATGCATTTAGATAAACATCCACTCTTTTCATCATAAATTGAGTCCGGTAACTCCATTTTCAGTGTCGTTAGTGGCATTGGAATCATTATTCATATAACTAACTCCTTCAATCAATTTAGGAAGGGTAGGAATCCTTCTAATTGGTTTAGGAAAGAACTTTTCAACAAGCTACATATCTAGTGTATAGAGTTTTCCTTATCACCCCATTTCACCCTTCAGAAGTAGAAAGCCGAAACAGGGGGGGCATAAGGGGCTTTATGCACTTCTAAAATTATCATATAGTAATCTCTAGGTGATTTATAGATTTTCACTAACCTTGTGTGTTGCAGGTTCTAACAGTTTTTTGCAGGATCTCTACATCGAGGACTTGGGTATATCCTTTTTATTTACTATGATGTTTTCTTACTTTAGCTTGCCTATTCATGTAGTGTCATATCTAAGATAAAGTGGGGGCTAAATGTATCATCTTAAAATGGAAGCACTTCCATCTTGATAGGTTTAGCACCCTCTTTTTGCATTTATCATGATAGACTTGCATTTAGGATGCATTCTGCACTTGATTCCTTCATTCTAGGTGAAATTAGGGTTAGGATCCTGAGGATTCTCCTTAATTTCCCTCCTTTATGGCTCTATTTTCTAGGTAGGACTTCAAAATAGGTCCTCCTAGCCTTCATCATATTCATCATAGGATTTTGTGCCTCACTGACACTCTGCCCTATTCTGACATCATTTTTAGGTCTCCGGGCATCCCTGGGACCTCCTATTTCTCATTCTGGCTGGATCTGGACCCCTGGGTCAAGGACAAGGTAGACCCTGACCTTGGTCAGAGTCTAGGTCATCCTTGACCTAGGTTAGAGATGATGTCATCTTTGACCTCCTTTAGGATTTGATCCCTCTTTTTCAAATTTGGTCCTAGAGGGCCCCGAAATTAATGTTGAGCTTTCGTATTTGAGTGCGGAAGGGTTTTAATTTGAAATTCATTTAATTCTTTTCCCTCCTTAGTTGGTTATTGTGATTGGACCATAATTCGAGGTGAAATTTGAATTATGGGTCCTCACATTACTCTAGGAGCTTCACCTTGAAACCTCTATATAAAGACGCTCATTTGCCTTCATTTTCACAACAACTACACAATCACAAGATAAGGATACACAATTGATTCAAGAAAGCAAGTGATGGTGAAGTGAAGATGCAAGATTTCAAGAGGATGATATAGAAGATCAAGCCATTGTTGATATCAAGCATTTTGTGAACACACCATTGTGAACATCTATTTGGAGAAAGAGAGATCCGTTCTTCCTTGATCCACCATTATCAATTTTCAAGCATTCAAAGATACAATCACGGGGTAGCAATTATAGATTATGAGTTTGGTAGGAGTATTTTAGCCTTGGGGGCTTGGTATGCTTTCTTATATTATTCAAATCAATGCATTTCTTTCTCATACATATTCATGCTAGGTTTCAATCTAGAGGATTAGATCTTGGCATTACACATTCAATACACACACACATTCTATTACAACCGGCTATTCATGGAGGTGGAGATCACCAAAATGAGGGTTTGACTAAGGCAAAACCCTATATAGCCACCCCAAAACAACATTTTTAGATATCTACAGTCGTTGTTTCGAGAATTGAAGTGCAGATCTGAGTACCCTTTTCGAAAAACTTCTAAGATCCGCAAACAAAATTTCTGTCAGAGCTGTTTTGGATCAAGGATGATCTTCAGTGGGGGGTAGGATTGTGCCCTGGGTAAGACTTTGCCCTGTTATTTGGGTCAAAGACAATCTACTTTCAAAAAGACAAAAGTTTTCTGGGTTTTCTCTGTTGCAGTTTTCTCGTCCCGGATTTGATTGCAAAATTTCCTGAGACTATACATAGGCATCAGAAAATAGGTATTTCTAGATTAATTCCATTATGAGGTATGTATCTTATCTTATCTAATTTCAAGCATTTCTAGATTTACATTACTTAACTCAAGCATACAAATGAATAGAGAGGAATGTTAGATGCATTGTCAAAGCTCCATTTTTCCAACTATTCAGAAGCTATACGAAGCATTGTAGGCGGATAGAACTTCCCCAAGATGGGCTATCAAAATGTCACCTTTTAAGCTGGTATTTGGAGTTGAGGCACAATTATATCTCCTATTGGAGTTAGCTTTTGCTAAGTTGCAAAGATGCATTGAGAATGAAGTTTTACAGGATTCATTGGAAAAGAAAATTATGTATTTATCAAAAATTGAGGAAGAAAGAGCGGAATTAGTAGATCACATAACTAGTCATCAGGTGAAAGTGAAAGAAATATTTGATTGCCAAACTAGACCACACAGATTTATGGAGGGAGATAAAGTCCTACTCTGGGATAAGTGTCGGGAGCCACATGGGGCAGATGGAAAATTTGAGTCTCTCTGGAAGGGTCCTTTCAAGATTTCTCAAGCTTTGGGTCCGAATGCATTTAAACTGAAGTACATTGATGGAGATGAACTACCCTTGTCCTATAATAGATAGGATCTCAAGCTTTATCAGTTGTGAGGTTCCTTTTCTTGCTTGTATATACGTATTGGGTTGCGTCTATAGGAGTAGAAGATTTTTTTGTGATGAGTCATCCTGGTCTAAATAAGTTAAAGCCTATCTTGCAAAACCAAAGATTGCCGGTTCATTCTCGGTCCTGAAGATTTCCGGTCCCCAGTCAGAGCTAGTTGTTACCCTCAAATTTTTCTTACTCTTGGTTCTAATTAAAGGTCAATGAAAGTTCTAAGTTGAAGCTAAACTTGAACTTTGTCAAGTTTAAGTTCAAGTTCATAAGCCATTATAAGTTATAGAGCATCAATGTCTGTCAATTTCTTTGATCAATATGTTAGTCTTTTGAAGTTGAAGTTGAACTTTGAACATTGTCAAGTTCAATTTCAAGTTCAAAGTGAAACTCCCAACACATGGAATATTATGTAGGTTTGTTCTTTCACCCCGTGGAAAGTTGCCTTTTCAAGAAACATAGGTATTAAATCAATAATGGGAAGCTGCCATACGAAGTTACCAAATTTGATAGGACAATTCATGCATGTAAATTGTAGATGTGACAGTTGGCGGCGTGATGAAACAGGAGGATATTATTGCAAAAGTATGGTAATCAGTGGATGTTTTGGGGAATCAAGAAAATCGTGCTGATTTAACCTGAAAATAAATGAGGAATGACTTAATGTGTCTTATCAATCATTTCTTCATAAATACATTTATTATAACTGTCCTGTGAAGATTTATTTAGGATTTTATCAGCCATATTAATAAATGAGGAACTGTTAAGCATAATGTTGATCTTTGCTTGAGGAGAAAGGAGGAGCAACGAGGTTGGTGGTAATAAAATCATAGAAAAATTGGTGTGCAGATAACCGGCGCGTCATCTTCTTCGTTGCAGCTTTCAGTTTGTTGAAGCACGTCATTACTGTATTGTGAAATTTTCTCTTATTTCCCGGTTAAGATGCCTCAGTTTCATCATATACTTTTGAAAGATGAAAGTAGAACCCATTTGTTGATCTCTCTTCCAAACATCTATGATACTTCTTTAGTTAATGTGAATTTAAAAGAGTTATGTAGGAGGGTCAATAACACCTCTGAAGGTTCTTTCTCTAAGAAACTAGTAGGAAGTGGGTTAATGGAGGCTGTTGCTTTTCCTCTAGCCTTGGTTTGCCTTGAGCTGGTATTAGAATGTGCCAATAGATATGATGTTAAAAATAGATGTGTCAACGATTCTTCAGGAGAAGTTTTGGTCAAAATAAGCTAAGAAATATTGATGGCAGCTTTACAAATTCCAGACAAAGAGCCTTATGAGCCTTGGACCTATGCAGAAGCGGCTCATGTGTTTGAAGAGGACAAGAAAATATATAGTTCCTCTATAGCTCAAGTATGGTTGGAAAAACTAGAGAAAGGAGGATCCAGATTACCCAAACCCCTAACAATTGATTATTTCTCTAAGGAAATTATAGATATCGCGTTCCTTTTAAACAAAGTGAAAGGGAACCCACATGCCTTCCACTGGGGGGATTGGATGTACTATTTTATTCAAAAGATTTTGGAAGGGAGAAATTTATTGATTGGGATGACCTAATTGCAGAAAGACTTCACCAAGAACTTTTGAATGTGACCAACCTGACTCCCTTCTACATGTCATCCTATCTCATTTATGTCCTTGCATGTTGTGGAAATTGGGAGGGTCTTCCTCACGAACTGTGGACTAATGATATAGAAATCTATGATTATTTTACATGCTTGCAGAATGAAAGGTTTCCTAATGAATTCAGGATGGTTAATGATATGTTTTCAGCTAAGCTAGTTTTTGAATTACATGGAAGAGATAACAGTAGACTCTCCGAGGAAGGAAAACAAGTAATAAATGTATACGGGTGTCATTTTATCCAGTTTCCCAAATTTACATATCTTAGAGTTGGGGCTTTTGATGGAGAGCCTCTAAGATTGCCTAGACTTTGCTTGGATAATGTGGTTTTAATAGAGATTTGCAGGCAGTTAGTCATTGTTGAGAGAAAATCTAGTAGTCCTAAAAAGTCTTCAGGTGTTATATTTGCTATTGAGCTAGGCCATTATAGATGTAAAAGTTTTCAAGATGCTCTAGCAATGGAAGGCGAGTTGTTGGCTCTGAGGTTGAAATCTTACACTTCCAAGACTAATTTTGATTACAGGGGTTTTTCTAAATTGAATGTCAATGTTCCCGTCACATTTATGTACATTCCCAAATTGGAAGAATTCTAGGCTAACTGTTTAGATGAGCTTCAGGTCAGGAAGAGGCTATGGTCTAGATTGACTCTAAGACAAATTATCACCTTCAGATTGGATTTAGATATAAGTGGGGTTGAAGAAGATGAGGAAGTTGATGTGCTTGATTCCCAGTTTCTGGAGAGACTTGAAGCTCTCCCTATTCCAGAATTGGATTGGACAAAATCAGAAGAAGATGACCTACAAGTGAGAATGGATGATGTGATCAAAAGAACATAAGCTTGGCTATTTGAAAAGAAGACCCCTAAGATTGCTTCACAATCTTCTAAAAATAAAGTGAAACTAAGGAAGAGAAATTCATCGAGAAAGGCTTCTATTTTAACTAACATAGTTGTTGATGAATCTCTTGCAGGTAATATTGAACTTGAAGTTGAACCAACTAGCCTTGAGGTTCAGGTTCAAGTTCAACTTCAAGTTGAACCTACTGCATGGGTCACCCGATCGAGCTCCAAAATAAAGAACAAAGTTAAGCAGCCAGAGGTGACTCCCAGTGTTGTTGTAGATTTGTATCCTCCCGAAGCAAAACCACAAGAAGATCCAGTTGTAGATTCTGGTTTTCCTAACATGTTAGACAGTCAACAAGTGCAAGATGTTACTAAAAATCCTCCAAAGGATTCTCTAGCCCTCCTAAGCAACTATGATACTCAGAATAAATCCACTGTAACCCCACAATGGTTGGATAATTTGGTTGCTAAAAGAAGAAGTATCATTCATCTATCTTTTCCCATTGAAGATGTAGTGAGTAAGTGTCTGGGTAAGACTTCGAAGGCTAAAAAACCTAAGACTGAGTCTAGAATTGAATTTGATGAAAAAACTGGCCGTTGGGTGGCAAAAATTGTGAAACCAGTGAGTTATAAAGGAGATGGGGAAGTTTCTACTCAGGATTTTCAAGTGTGTAAAGTTGATATGGGAAGAGATAGCAGAGCCACCGATATGAAGTTCTTTGAGGTTTCAAATAAGAAAATTGCTAACAGAGTCTAGAAAGATGTAAAAGACAAACAAAAGATGAAAGAAGCAATGAAGAGCATGGCTCAATATATTCATGCCATTCAACATCCAGAACCCTTCCCGTTAAGTGAGATGCTGGCTTCTATTGACATCAAATCTCCAGATAATCAAAAATTTCCAGACCAGATATAGAGGAATAAGGTCATCACTAGAGCATTCGAGGAATGGGTT
>BSBK01013223.1:52500-56619 GCA_027943335.1 Chamaecyparis obtusa
CGAAAGGAATTTTCTGTGAGCTACCATGGCATCATCCAACACTTCAATGAAGAAAGGATCAGAAATGTTAGTCCAAGGGGAATGGAAAGCACCAGATTTCAAGATCGCGCCCGTAATTGCAGCAGCCCTAGACCCGAACGGAGCTCAATCTCAGATTCCTCCTAAGGTACTACTTATTAACGATATCCGCAATCATTTCAACTGTTCAATTCAAGAAATGGGAAATCTAGAGCTAGATATTGTGCGTAAGGAAATGTGTGTGGATGGTATTCTCAAACCCAAGCACAAACATCTAGAAGATAAAGGTTTAGTTCACATTGCACATCTACCTCAAAACTTTCAGGAGAAATGGGTTAGATACATTCTCAGCCGTGTACATGATGGCAAGATTTGGCTTGAGCAACCCATAGAGATCACAAAGAAGATGATTCATCAAATCACCGGTCTTCCCATGTTGAACAAAGCAAAAACTACCAAAACCCTAGGTCGGACGGAATTAGAGAAGAAAACCCTAGCCGAGTGGGATGGTAGAGGCATGAAAGTTAGCAGCATTACCGATGCTGAGCTAAAGTTTGGTACACACATAATTGCCCATAAGATTTACAGTTCAAGTCGACAGAATAGTCTCTCCTGTGAAGCTATTGACCTAGCATACAAAGTGGTCAAGAATAACTTAACATTTGACCTAGCAGACTTATTGTTAAAGCAGTTTAACAAAAACATGGAAAGCATTCAAACTTCCAAATAAAATCCATGTAAGTTTGGATCCTTATTGGTCTGTTTATTCTTCTATGCTTAGAAATTCTTCCCTTCTAAAGGAAAAGTTGTATGGAGAAAAGATGTGCCAGTCCTTTATGAAATAAATGAATACATCTCAGAAATGGGTGAAAATTTTGAAAGCATCATGGATAATTATTTTGAGTCTTTCAAAGAGAAAATGAACGACAAATTCTGGATTCCACAGAAGTTGGTGGAAGATTACAAGGATGACATTTGTTTTATGGTGGATTGTGACAATTTATATATTCAAGCAGCTAAACCGAGGACTATATATGTAAAACCTCTTCCTTATGAGGTAAATATTGATGAAACCAAGAATATCATTGAAGCTCTTCTTAATCAGCCTGTCAATCCCAAAGCTCCATATTTTGGAACATATGATGAAGCTAAGGTGAGAATTGAACTAAGCATAAAGCTTCCACAGGCGGTAAACAAAGGAAAGAAGAGGATGGCCAAAATGCAAATGCTAACCGAGGACAAAGGAGAAAAAGATGAAGAAGAAGAGGAAAAGGATGAGAAAACAGAGGAACCAGAACCTGCAAAGAAGAAAGGAAAGGTATTCATCACTAAGGCACCTAAGCCTCCCACTGCTGTATTTACAAGGAGAAGTGCAAGAGGTAAGGCAGACAAGGCAGATAAAGACATAGTATTCAAAAGGCCTCCTCTAAACTTTCAAGAAAGGATCAAACTCTTTAGAGAAGGATCAGGATCTGGAGTAAGTAACATAAAATCTTTTAAATATGAAACAAGAACGGAAACAGAACAGAAGGAAATAGAAGATGCTGTTATTGAAAGATGGGACAGTAGAAATACTCTCCTGAAGAAATAGCCCCACAGGTTCCAGCAGTTCTATTAGATCCAATAAAAATGAGATGGAGCAATGCCAAGCAAACTGTAAAAGACATATTTGATCAAACCCTAAGACAGTTAATGCCGAGCTTGAAAAATGATGAAGTAAAGAAGGCATTGAAGGACAATGAAAGTAAGATGACATTAAAGTTCAATACTTGTTTGATTCTGATCAACAATATTGAATCGGTTGTGAAGGCTGCAAATGCCACATGGAAAAACATATACCATCTTCACCAACCGAGTATTGAAACAGTCATAATAAAAGACATTGAAGATGACAGTGATGAACAAGAAGAAGCCACTGAGGTAGATGATACTGTGAGAATAGCGGCAGAAGTCATTGCATCACTTCCTACCTCTCCAGTAAAAGTCTCTACATCTAGCCCAGAGACACCTTCAAGCATGGTTGTGACAACTTCGACATTTGTCCAATCATCTATAGCAACAACAGAAGCAACTACCATTTCTTCTACCGAGTTGCAGTCTCCCACATCATCAAGTTTTCCAGCAGTAAGTTTTCCAATTTTTGAATCTACAAGTGTAAATATTTTAAGTTCTCCAGTAGAAAGTATACCAGTCTCTATAGCCAGCCCTACTATATCTACTATCACTACTACTAAGGCATTAAGCACAGATAAGCCTAAAGCTCAACCGAGCATAAGATTTTTGGGTAAGAATATAGTAGAGGATATAGACTTAGATGAAGAAATAGAGATTCCAACATTAGATTTTGCAAATCTATCAGTGGACCAAATGCAAAATATAGGTGAAATCCTTCAAAGGAAAGCAAAGCAAAAGAAGCTTAAAGAGGAGAGAGACAAGGAATATCAAATCATCAAGGATGCTAAGGACATTTTGTCTAATGCATTAGGTATTAAAGTAGACTCCTCCCAACATGTTTTGCTACAATTAGCAGAAGCAGTTAATAAATACAATGAGGATTCATCTGGGACAGAAAAGTTAGTTGAAAGAGCCGAGAAGAGATTCAACAATAAAGTGCTTGAGCACATTGCTCAGCACATAGCTATTAACCAAGTAGAATTGTCTTCAGTTTTGTCAAACATTGAATCTACCTATTCGAATGCTACCTCTCTTTTGGCCAGATTGTGCAATATTGCCGAGTTCACAAAGGATGTCACGGATAAAATGAATAAAATGGATGAGGATATGAAGATTAGCATACAGAAGCTGCAACTTGAACCAAGTTCAAGCTCTGCTCATCACATGAAAATCTCATACCTATCAAATATGCAGTCAGATCTACTGAAAGAAGACACAAGGATCCGGTCCACACTGCTAGACATCCAACACATGATCCTTCCCATCATGAATACAATGTATAAGCACATTGAACATTCCAAAACATTGATTCATGACAATCAGTTCTCTATAGCAGATCACATGATTGAACTCTCTGCAGAAATCCAAATTGCAATCCAAACATGCAAGATTCTGCAAGAAAGTTGGGACAGAATCCTGGCACTAATAATGAAGGTACATTCTGATTTTCTATCAAATTTTGGATTCTCTCTGTAAATCACTTGTATATGATCCTTTGGCATTATCGCCAAAAAGGGGGAGATATGTATAGAGGGAGATATATGTATAGAAGAAGATTTGTATAGAAAAAGTTAGCACATTGAAAGGGGGAGACAATGTATAAAGCCCTATAACAAAGACAAATTTTGAAAAATCAAAATAAAACTCAGCATGATTCATGTATATAAGTTTTGGCCAATAAGTGTTTTTGTCACTAATGCCAAAGGGGGAGATTGTTGGCATTAAGCAAAATTGCCACTAGTGACAACACTTATTTGCATTCTGGGTGCAAACCGAGCAGATAGTGCAAACCGAGAAGACAGTGCAAACCGAGCAGACAGTGCAAACCGAGCAGACAGTGCAAATCGAGCAGACAGTGCAAACCGAGCAGATAGTGCAAACCGAGCAAAACAGTGCAAACCGAGCAAGTTAATACAAACCGAGCAGGACAGTGTAAACCGAGTAACATCATGTCTACCGAGTCACCAGTATTTATCGAGTTCAAAACCTACCGAGTGGTCAGTATGAACCATGCCTTCACTTCTACCGAGTGCATGACGATGCCGAGTAATGCAGTGGACGCCGAGTATCAGAAAGTCACCGAGTTAGTTTGCAGGAACCGTGTAACCTTACTTGGGCCGACTTAGTAGCACTTATGTTTATTTGTCAAGCCGACTTTGTAATTGTAATTGTAATTAATTGTTTAAAACTTGTATATAAACAATGTTATAAAAATGTCAAGAAGTATGTAATAAGCATGTATGTGAAAAAGAAAGAAAGGCAGAGATAAGCGAATTACAAAGGGCTTCAGCAGTATAAGGAACAACAAAGAAAAATTCATCACAGAAGGTGATCAGTACATCAGCGAATCTCAATCAGCAATCCAGTTGCAAAGCAAGAGATCTACTGTTTCATCCTAACAGGTGAATCAGTACTAAAATCCTTTAA